>JAOUQU010163470.1:0-14759 GCA_028566735.1 Ammoglanis amapaensis | reverse complement strand
GTACACCTTGTTGAAACTGATAGTTTGTGTGTGTGTGTGTGTGTGTGTGTGTGTGTGTGTGTGTGTGTGTGTATGTATGAATTGTCGGGTTGGAGTGTGAAACAGGTGTTTGCTTGAATTGCAACCCCCTTCATAATTAAACCTGCAGAGAGTGAAAGCACAAGATAGACATGGAGGAGAAATAATTAAATTAGCTCTACAGTGGATTCACAGAATATTTACCCCCCCTTGTCTTTTTGCACACTGAGTTGTATATACTCAGTCTTCCATAAAGGTTTCTAAATATCAATTAGTTCACATTTTTAGTTCACACAATTTAGTAACAAGCGGGTCAAGCAAGCGGCGGCGTCCCTGAAAAAAAAAATCAAATAGATGACCACATTTGTTCCTAAATTCACACGCACATTTCAGAATTCTCTTTTCACCTCTGTGCTTTTTACACATGTTGGAATTATTGCGCCACATTTAACCCAATCCGTGCAGTGAAACACACATTTACTCACACTAGGGGGCAGCGGTGAGCACACATGCCTGCCGCAGTGGACAGCTCAAGCCACGGCACCCTGGGTAGCAGTTAGAGGTTATGTGTCTTGCTCACAGGCTCTTCAGCCGTGATCTGTCGACTCTCGGAATCACCAGCCCCTTTGTGTAGCTCTTGAGTATTTATTTTGTTAATAATTGTTTGGTTTTCGATAATCATGATTGATTGATGACATGGATTGATTGTGAAACCACTCAAATAAAGCCGGAGCACTGAAGTTCCTCCACAACTTGGTACTTGCTTGACCCAAAGGCACATGAATGATATTTTGGATGTATGTTTCATCATCTATGGTGGCACGGTGGCTGAGTGGTTATAGCACTGTCGCCTCACAGCAAGAAGTCCCGGGTTCGATCCTCGGGACTTTCTGTGCGCAGTTTGCATGTTCTCCCCGTGTCAGCATGGGTTTCCTCCGGGTACCCCGGTTTCTTCCCACAGTCCAAAAACATGCACTAGGCTGATCGGAAATGTGAAATTGTCCAGTAGTCTCACAAGTTCCCACCACTTACTGGTGGTTGTCGTCAGGAAGGGCATCTGGACGGAAAACTCTGCTCCAAACATTAACGTCCTACCCCAGGACCTGGGAAAATGGACGATAAACGAAAAGATAGAGATAGAGAGATGTTTTATCATCTATCTGAGTTGTTGTACCATCTGTAAGCTATGATGTATGCTCCTGTATTTGGCTGCGATTATCCTTACTATGATTCTCACAACCCTCTCTCTTTTTCATTCTCTCTCTGTCCCTCCCCCACTGAGAAGTACAATCACGTTTCACAGTGGGGGGGAAGTATTGCTGTGATTAGATTTTTGTCCCATCAGACTATAATGTTTTTTTTCCTCCTCATTTGCTGTTTAGCAAGTACACTTGTATATACCGTTTATTCACGAGTGGCTTTTCACTATGCCATAAACGGCTGATTGAAGGGGGGGGGGTCCACTGTGGCTCACTGGATAGTGCTTTTTACCTCACAGCAAGTCTTGTATTTGATCGCCAGGTGGGGTGGGCTGAAGGCTGATTTATACTCCTGCGTCTGCTCTACACTAGACATCGCCATCGCATCAATGCTGTCTTTTCCTTTTATAGTCCTGCGTCAAGGTCAAATGCACCGTCAAGTAATTTACTTCCACAACGCTAGGAGGCGTCAAGTTTCGACGGGTTGTGGCACGTTTGTGTTAACAAGCGAGAACGTCGTTGCTGGAATTGGATCTGATCAATATTGAACAACGAATTCTTTTAAATGTTGGATCATAAACAAAAAGTCGCAATCATCAAGGTACCACAACGTGCAGAGAACAAATACTTTAACTCTTTATTCTTATGGCTATATCGCTCCACTTTGTGGTCTGCATTGTTTGGGTGTGTAGTTAAAAGGCCGGAGGGAGTTCACGGTAACACAAACGCTGCGTTACGACATCATCATAATAATTCCACAATAAAGAAATATACAAAAATAATAAGTGTGTGTGAATGTTCTTTAAAGGTTCCTTTTGTGTTTGACTCCCACATTCCAAAGACTTGCAACTTGAGAAGTTCATGAATGTACTTGATATTGCCTTTTGCTATTTCGATTAGAGATGCTGACTGAATCCTCTTTACATACGGTGAATTTGCAGATGTATACGTAGGGTTTTTAGTAGCAGGAATGGTGGGGGGGGTTGAAGGTCCAGTCACTGCTAATCCCACCAATTTGCACGACGACTGCGACAGTGAGTGAGAGAAACCTAAGCCATCTCTCAGCACCGAAGCAACACTCGTGCTTGACTGATAATGGAGAGAAGATAATGATATTCTCCAGCTGCCTTCACACACACACACAGCCATTTTTTCTCCGCATCTTTCTTTTTTTCCTTTTCTTGGTATCTTTTCTCATCTCTCCGTATCGCCAGCGTTATCTCTCGGACTATCCATCTCTCTCCTGCTTTATTGCCTTTACAATTCCTCTCTCTTCATCTCGCTGTCAAGGAACAGCCTTCCGTATCTCCATCTCTTTCTCTTCCTATCCCGCGCACCCTCCCTCTCTTCATTCCGCCTGACTAATGTTGCCTCCGAACAGTCTCGCTCGGCTTTGCTTCCCGCCGCTGGTTTATTTACACCGCTGTTTAATAGCTCGGGGGAGTGCATGAGCTATGATGACACGCTCCAATAAGTCCAAGCGCATACTTAAGAAGCTTTTGAAAAGAAGAGTGGGGAAAAATCTCCCAGGAAAAACATATATAATTTATATAAAAATGCATGATTGTTTTTCCTCTTCAGCATCAGATTGATTTTATTTTAAGCAGAGATTTTAATTAGGCCTGTTGGTCTCATAAGGTGTCCGAGTTGCTCTGTTTACCCAATAAAATTCTGGTTCATTAGGTGTAATTAGTGAACTAATTGAGGCAGTTAGAAGTAAAGTGTTCATTGCTAAGAATAGAGGAGGAAGCTAAAGCCACCCCTGACACTTTGAACAGAGTTAATCAATTAATTTATATATTTTCTTGTGTATTCATTTACTCCAACGTCAGCTTATTCGTTTTTTTCCCTAATGCTTATGATCTTTGCCTCTTTTGACCTCTGAATTTTCCTCAGTGGACCCTTTTTTACTCATGTTTAGTGTACAGGGTTCTTGAAAAGCATTAGCAGATCCCACTCGAATAGTCTAGTCTTCCTGCTCTCTAACGTGCATGTTAGGCAATGAGTGATTGTTGGCCCTTGAGCGCTGGTGATTGGCTAGATGGAGCCTAGCCAGCCTTTGGAGCCAAAGAATTTAGAATCTTGGTGCTCGTGTGCTAGAGAAAACCACCTAGATGCCTGATTTAATTTTTTTATTGTTTAATGAATCATTTGTTTGTCAGAGGAATTAGTAGGTTCAATTCATTCGATGTGGTATAAACCCTGGAAAGGCCACCAATCTATGGTAGAGCAAACATAATCACGCCAACATACAGTAAGGATAATCTATAGTGTCAATAAGTGCTAATTAACATGTTTGCATGTTTTTGGACTGTAAGAGAAAACCCAGAATGCACTAACATACCCATATTAAGCTCATATAGTGCCCTTTTTGTTATTTTTATCACTGTTATATATACCTTCTAGCATCATTCTGAATGAAGCACATGGTATGGAACTTAACTAATTAGGAATGGTGTCCACACATTTTTGGAACGTTATGTGGGTGTAATAGAGTGGCTTAATGGTTTCTAGGGTCTTTCCTTGTTCCTTGTTCCTGATGGAAGTTGTTTTTAGTGAGTAATTGAGTGTGTGTGATCCTCTTGACTGGACTAATCCCATGTCCGTGGTGTAATCCTATCAACACCTCCACTACGCTACTGTCTTGAGTGCTCAAGTGGTGTGTTTAAGGGACGGAAGATTGCAAACACACCGGTAATTCAATTCTAGACACTGCTAGTCTGACCTCTGCTACTACTAGGCACCAGCTCAAGCAGTGGAAAAGCTTGCGCTGAGAATAATTTATATCTGTCAGAATATAAGTGTGTAGAAGTCGTCTCCTACAATTTGTCAAAATGAGCATGTGCAAAGAACTGAATTATTATGTACTCAAAAATGTTTTAAAACACTCCAAATAGGGAAATGGGGAGTACAGTTGTTTAAGATGCACTGGTGGCACTGCGGTTGATAGTGGTTTAACACTCAGCCGGCCAAGTATCTATACAGACATTGTAGATGTTGAGGAAGGTTACACAATTACAGGTCACTTGGCAATGAAAACATCTACACAATTTATGCTGAGATTTATAAGTGCATTTTAAATATTATGCAGTGGGAAAAGGCTACTTGACCATCAAACAAACTGGACAGTAGAGCACTATTGGATAGATTATTTAAAAGGTGTCTACTATCCACCATGCAGAGTGCACAGTATGGACCGACCAGTACGACCAGTAAGTGTGTTGACTTAGTTCCTTTGTATCAAATCTTGACCTGTACCAGTGACCCTTATGAGATGAAACGATTGAGTTAAATGATGAGTGTTCAATTCATTGTGTGCTATTTTTTCCCCATCCACTTTTAGCACCGGCATTGACTTTTATCTTGTTCTTCGTTATGTGTGTGACCGTTATCAAGGAGTTTACAGACAAATCAATAAATATACAGTAGCAGATAAAATGATGGTTGCTCAGCCGTCGCCTGATGCACCGTGACCCAGTAATGTGAAACGGATAAGCAAAGCTCTGCTTCCTCCCGCTGTTTAATAGCCTGGGGGAGTGAATGAGTTACGTTTAAATGCTACAGTGACTCCAGGCGCAATCCTAACAAGCCGCTGAGCGAAGATGAAAAGCGGCGAGGAAAATCGGCTCCATCAGAGTATTTAAATAGCTTAAAGACGCTCGACTTGGATCAATGTAAATCAGGTTTTACAGTAATCGCTGTCTTTTATTTAAATAGAATGTAATAAGTGCAAAGTCAGACCTGTATCCTCAGCTCGGAATAATCTTTAAATTGTCAACATATTCAGTTCCCGCTACACCTGAATAAACATTAAAAAATGAACCGTTATAGCTGGAGAACGATTAGATGACTTTGATTTCCCATTGTAGAATTAAAAATCGAGAAGTAACTCCAAAATAGGTGTGAAAGTAATAGATTTTGTGTGAGATCCACTTTGATGGACTAATCCCATGTTCATGGTGTGTTTAGGATTTGAGTGTTCAAGCTGTATTTATGGAAGATTTGCCACAAAATTTAATTCTAGACACTGCTAGTGTGAGCTCTGCTACTACAGGTCATTTTGCTGGACAAAGACAGCCAGATGATGTCAGGTTTGTCACTTATTAAAATTCAAAACGACATACTTTAAAGAAACTGTCCCTGGAAAAGATGGCGTCTTAAAGACATGTCATGCATTTGTCAATAAGACAATGCAAAACTTCCAACATTACTAAAGCATGGCAGTAGAAGTAAAGGGTACAGGTACTGAGCTGGCCTGCCAGGTTTAACTTCACACACTGGTTGTTGGATAAAGCTGGTTGTTGTAGTTTGATTGACAGCTATTTTGAGCTCTACACCAGTACTTAGTCAAGTCAAGTCAACTTAATTTCTATAGCGCTTTTTCCAATAGATATTGTCTCAAAGCAACTTTACAAAATGCAGGATGAACAGAAACCCCTTACTTATTAGTAAGTAACTTACTAAGTAACTTACAGTTACTTAGTAAGTAAGTAAGTATTTGAAATCAAGTATAAATCAAGTAAGTAAGTAAGTAACTGTAAGTAACTTACAGTTCTTAGACACTGGGCGACCATGAGCTTCTCTTTGAACGACCAGCAGCCACTACTGATATCTATCAGTGATAGTTTGGATAGTTTGGAGCTGGGGTCAGAGTGCATCTATTGTATGTCACACCTGGAGCCGAGAAGATTAAGAGCCTTGGTCAGTGGCTGCATGGCTGAGCCAGGATTTGAACCCTCATCCTTTTGGTTGATACCTAACGCTTTACTCTAGGCTACAAGATACAGATAAACCTTGATTTAAACCACCAAAAGGTACAAGTCCTGGTCTGTTAAATAGAATTTTCTGGATAAGTGTGGAATTGTTTTCTGTAGCAAGACAGGCATAGACTGTAAAAAATCTCGGAACCCCATCTTCAAGGTATACTTTAAGTTTTAATATGCTTCTTGGGTGCCCTAAAACAAAGTGCTGGAAGTGTGCAAGTGTGTGATTCGGGATGCACATACAGAGTCCCAATTTCTTTTATAAATTCGAACTTCACTTTCAACTAAATGTACTTCTTTATAAAATATAAAGCGAGCTTAAAGGCAAAACAAAACCTGTCACTCAGAGGTGCAATTGCTCGCATCTTTACTGAATGTATCCACTTCATGCAAATTATAATTAAGCCGTCTGGAGTGATTGATTATAAATCTATGATTTAATTTTAATATAGTGTGGTTATATAAGCTATAAATAAGACACAAAGCATTCAAACTGTGTTTGTGTGTTGTAGACTTATCACTCGCTACAGGAGGTGCTGGTGTCTTTCGGGAGAAGGACTCTGTGTTACCCACTGTATCGTCATTTCTCTCTGATCACAACTGCCATCAAGGATACTGCTCACATTTTCCGGGGAGGTAAGTTTCATGTTATTCTTCTTTCTCACTCTCCCTTTCTTTTAGCAACAGGATTCTGTCACAACAATGACCTTGAAGATTTTTCATGCAGCATTAGGGTCAGGCCAGGGGTCGAGAGTGGAGGCTGCCTTTATTCTTTCGTTCATTCATTTTTGTTTATGCCATTATTGAGAACTGAGAACTTTTCTATTCATGCAGGGTTTTTATTATTTGCTTTTAAGGCGTACCGATTTGATAGCTTTAAGCAATTTTTATCTAATTATTTAATCTAATAGTTTTACCACTGGGTTTACATACTTTGCCAGTAAATTCATAAGTATTTCCCACTGTCTGTACAGACTATTTTTGTTGGGTACAACGTGTTTGAATTTTTTTTGAGGTAGGTACAAACTATGCTAGCTGCACATTGCCTTTATTGTGTAAAAAAAAAAAAAAAGAAATTGTTGACTTATTATTGAAATTTAGAATTCTTTTTCCACCACTGCTCTTTTTACACACATTTAACCCAATCCATGCAGTGAAACACACATTTACACTCACTAGGGGCGGCATAAAGCACAAGTGCCTGGAACAGTGGGCAGCCCTAGCCATGGTGCCCGGGAGTTGTTAGGGGTCTGATGCCTTGCTCGAAGGCACTTAAGTCTTGAACCGTTGACTGTCAGAATTGAACTGACAACCTTTCGATCACAAGGCAACGGCCGCCCCTAAATAAGGGCGGTGCTTATTATTTGTTCTTCATGACTTAGTTTCAAATGGCTTGTGTAAATTTTAAATCATGTAATTTACATTCGATGTGTTCTTTTGTGTTTGTGATTTATTTAAAAAATGTACTGGATACAACAAAAACTTGCTGTTTGTTTTTATTTTATTATATGCACTAAATATCTTGGCTATGCCATGATTTATTTTCTACTTTTATCATTTATTTGTTGAGTCAATCGATAGGCTATTCGAACTCATAAATAGTCGATAGCTGCAGCTCTGCATCGTGCCATTGTATCCACTTATAAATGCACAAACTGAATATATTCTCACAACAACACATTACCAGTTCTCACATTCAATAACAATCTCATTCTTATTTCCTTATGTGCACTTCCTTTCTGGAAACAAGTACTTGTATACACCCTAGAGAGATGAGTAATAATCTCAAACGAACGTTAAGAAGTCTTGCTGAGCGATGCGAAGATCTCACCGTTTCTGTCAGCGCTAGACGGAGAGAGACAGCATGCATGTGAGAGTGACCGAGCGAGAGAGAGAGAGAGAGAAACTGAGAGAGTCGTCTTCACAGGAAGCTTCGGGTTGGCAGTGTACACACTCTTGACTTTGATATCTCTGTGGGAAGTGTAATCTTTAAATCAGACTGTCTGACTGATTGGGGGGAAGCGGACGGAAGGAAGGAAGGGTGTGTGTGTGTGTGGGGGTTCAGGCGACACTGTGTAAATACGTTTAGGCTGTGTGTGGCGAGCTTATCCGGTGTGTTTTGCTTTTAATGCTTGTAAACGATGCTAATTAAAGGGCTTTTTAAGTCTAGGATTAGTGAAGCCACGGCTCATTAGAAAACATGCACCTCGCAGCACTGGTACGAGCACGCTCATTAGCTCCTCTTAACGCTTACCTAACTCTCCTCTACGTGCTGAGTTTGGGAGCGAAAATCTGCCTGGATTTAACATGACACCAGTAGTGTTTGCCCAGAAGGTATGTTCTATCTGATTTTTCATGTTCTTTATTTTTATACTTCTAATACTTTCGGAAAATTGCTAAAGATGGTTTGCTTTTATTTGTGCCACCATATGGCTTTTTTTGTTTAATGCAATATCAACGACCTAACCTCATTTGTTTACTGGTTGGTACAAACCAGGCTGACATTTTTTTTAAAGGTTTTATTACTAAACGTTGTTTTCTTTCTAGAATAATACTTCTT
This sequence comes from Ammoglanis amapaensis, assembly GCA_028566735.1. NCBI lineage: Eukaryota > Metazoa > Chordata > Actinopteri > Siluriformes > Trichomycteridae > Ammoglanis > Ammoglanis amapaensis. Next base: position 6,219 of record JAOUQU010163470.1, on the reverse strand, counting down.
GAATATGAGGGATTTTTCCAATTTTCTGTATTTTGTTATTTTGTATATTTTTTGTTAATTTTACTATATATTTTGTTTTATTATAAGTTGTCTATATTGGTTGAAATATAGGGTTGAAAGAGTAGTGATTGGTTGTGCCTAAGTAAGAGTGTGTGCAGTCTGGGTTTAGTATCATCTCCTTTACTAATTTTTGGAGAGCTTAAAGATCTAAATGGAAGAAATGTCTCAGCATTGCTCAACCAAAAATACCATTAAATGGTCTGACAATACAACAAATAGGAATCTCAAAAGAATTGTCATTTTAAAAAAAATTATAACTACAAGTTAAATGTGCAGAAACGTTTTGACCAGCCTTCTAATAATTTCATTTGAACTTTGTGTTCAAAAGAGAGTATGGGTACGTGTATGAGGTGTGTGCGTCAGGCATGTATACTCAGAACGATTCGAGGTTTATAGCAGTGAGAGACAACGTGGCTATGCTGAAAAATGTATCAACAAAATAGAAAAGCTGCATTTCGTCGTTTTTAATAATTAGGCTATAACCATTGCTGCTGTTGGACACTTCAGTAAGCCCTTAATCATTGATTGCTCAAAGCCTGTTCAGTCAGAATTGTAAAGCGCTTAGGATAAAATGCATGTATGTGTAAGTGTAAACATAGAAATCTAAGCATATTCTGTGGAATATGCTGCCTGTAGAATTTTTGTTGGGTTATGGAATGGACTTCATTACTGATATTATAATGCCAGTCGTTAGCTGTTATTTGAAAACCATTTTGGCAGGTCAATGTTGATGCCAAAGAGCAGGTTTTACCCACAAGCTATCCAACACATGCTGTTAATATTGGACATGCTGTTAATGTTGGTGGAGCAAAATATTGACCTTTATTTTTATTTAAAAAAATTTAATCTTTCTACTGTTTTCTTTCTACTTGAAGCTGTTTTCTTTTTTCAGTTTCACTGAACTTGTTTATAGTGACAATAAAAGGTGTTTAAGAGGTTTATTGTACTGTTGTGGATTACAGTACCATGTTGAATTTCAATTCAATATTATAGCTCCCAACTTCTCTAAAATGCTAAATGGGTAGATGCAAATGGACACCAAACCCAAAGCTGGTTGGATGTTACACATTTGGGTGGGTTTTTTCATTTAAAAAAAAAAAAAAATTATGTATGACAAAAATAGTGGACAGGGTGTTCAACATTGTAGAGGAAGTTTAAAGGAATATTATGGGGGCCAGTGTGTGACTCTTTGTATAAAATGTTCAGTATTTAGCAGATGTCCTTATTTAAAACAACCTACCGTATTGGCCCGAGTAAAAGCCGCACTTTGTTCCAAAATTTCTAACATAAAAATCTGGGGTGCGGCTTATCTGCGCGACCGATAAATTTTCAGTTGTAACAGAAACGTTAAATCTAGCGCACATTTATAACACAAAATGTTATGACGCAACAATGATGTCATGTTTGGATTTTTAAATAAGTCGTTATCGGGTTTATCATCACATACCGACCCAGCCAACGTAACCTCCTCTGGCCATTCCGTGTCTCCGTTCTTACCGAGGGCGCCCCCGGCATTGCCCGCCTTATACCAAAGTTCTGGAAGCAACGCCTTTTACCCTCTAGCGACAATTGCCGTGAGCCACCACACCAGCCCAAAGAGAATAAATACTAGATAAAGCTTTATTCTCTCAATTTTTATATATTTTTTTCTGAATCCCTCTCAAAATTAAGCGTGCGGCTTATACTCTGGCCAATACGGTACATCACAAATAGAATATTACAGTCTGAGCTGGTTAAGGATAAGAGCCTTGATCAAAGTGACCAAAAGCAGCAACCTTGAAATCGGTATCAAATGTTTAGCTAAAATCAGATTTTGAACAGATCTTCTATGTACTTAGATTTAGACCACTATGCAGTCTTAATATATTAAACCCAGGACATTCTTCTTATTATTGGATCCAATAAACATCACTCTTTACCAGAGAATTCCACCACGAATGCTAGATCTGTCCAAATGAAGTGCATGTGGTTTAAGCAGCATGTCAGTAATCCAAAGCAAAATAGAGCTGTGAAGGATCTCTTTTACAATCTGGCAGCCTGTGATTTGGTGTTTATCTTGGATTGTACTGTATGTTGTAAGGAAACCCACTAGATGGACCATTTAGGTGTCTTTCAGGTGTTGGCGTTTGAGTTTTTGACCAATCTAAGCTTAGGCAAATAAGGAATTCTTTAACGTCAGTGCCTGTAACCATTATATCGCAGTGCATAGCCTAGAGCATCTTTTGTTAGTAATCACAAACCAGGGTAACGGGTTCTTTTCTCACTCGGATGTGTATAATTATCTAGCATCTTGACAGCGGCATCAGCATCATGCACCCTTCTAATGAACCGCACCATCCATGCTAACAGTTTCCATCTCTTCTCTGGGTAAAACACGGGTTGCTTCATTATGCTGTTACACCTGGTTAATTAAATTCCCACGGAGAGCAGATTAGTTGTGCGTGCTAGTGTGTGTGCACACCGATGTGAGACGATTCATTAAAACAGCTGTGAAAGCACATCGTTGTAGATATCTGCAAGACAAACACACTGACGATGGGTGGGGGGGGGGTGTTTAGGAAATAAATCTTGGGTAAATATTTAATCAGCCCTTGAGCAGCGTGTTCGATATTATGAACATTTTTTCCTAAGACTTGTAGAATTAAGAGATATGTAACCAGTGTTTATTAAATATTTTTGATGTTGCACAGGAAAGAAGTCAGCAATAAGTAAAATCTCTGAATATTATGTGAATTTAAAGTCATTTATTATTATTTTAAATTAAGATTTTAGGTGTTGAATGCTTGTTCATTACTGTGCTTTGTACAAACAGTATAATTACACACCTATGTACACTAGTGAACCCACACACACCAGCAGACAGTGAACACACATGCCCTTGCCCCCCTAGTCACAGCGCCCGTGAAGCAATTGGAGGTTATTTGCCTTGCTAAAGTAACTTCAGTCATGACCTGTCGACTCGAAATTGAGCCGGCAACCTTTCGGTGACCTTCTACAACCACCAGGTTAATATTTAACGAATTTTTTAATCAACTTAGCGTATTGCCTTGCTGATTAAGTAGAAATAAGACATGGAATTACAAGTAAGTTTATTGAGACAACTTACTGAACAGTGGCTACACCGAGGTTGGCACGGTGGCTCGGCTCGTAGCAACAAGTCCCCAGGTTCGATTCCCAGGTAAGGCAATCTGGAACATTCTGTATAGAGTTTGCATGTGTCTGCTTGCCCCCCAGAGTACTCTCTCATAGTCTGAAGACAGTCGAAATCCAAGATACATAAATAGTCCTGTGGGCGTGTGTTGGTCTCTGTACTCTGCAACAGATTGTCAACCTGCTCAGGTGTCTAGTGTATTCTTCTAGTCTGTGTGTCCCTTTGACACTAACTAGGATTAAGCAGTGGTAAAACTATAGGATGGATAGATTACAATATAAGCTAATATGGTTAGTCTTGTGCTGTTTGAATCTGCGGTATGTGACATCCCAACACTCACGTCAACTAATATCTTCCTCTGTGATTGGAAACTTGAGTAGGTCAAGTAAAAATGTGAGACACGAGCTTAATATAGCAAAAAACTTCAACATACATTTAGCACATGTTTAGCACAGTGTTTTTAATAAATCGTCCATGCCCAAAACATAATACTAACTGTGCCTAACAAACAGAACAGACACTCCCCAATGGTCACATTGCCAAATCCACCACATAATTTTTTCTTTATGCTTTTATGTTGCACATCAGTGCACAAGCAACTTTGATCAAGTTCATTTTTGGAAATGGTGTTGTTAAATTTCACTTCTTGCTTGTGTGTTCATGAATAAACAAGTGTGGCAGACTGGAAGATTGTGAAGATCATGACCGACTGTCACTAAAATGGTGTAAAAAAACCAGAATGACTTCTGATCTAGTGTAAACTGTACAGCAAACTGAATCACTTATTGTGAACTTGTTTTTGTTAACAAGCCAACGTCATTAGTCTCAAGCCATTCAAACCAAAGGGATAAGATGAAACAACGCACTACTATCAATCACGTCAGCTTACAAGTTCCCTTTGTGTACCAAAAATGGTTCAATTGTCAATAAAAATACCATATTTGTGAAAAAATTACATTTGAAAATAGTTATTTTTTGATGAATCAGTTGCTTCCTTATTATTCAGTCAGCATCCTAGTTAGATTTTTAAAGTTACCTTACTAGTAGGCATTTAAGGCATCTAAGAAATCAAACTCTTCTCTGGGCATGTATATGATGACGTAAAATGTGTTTTTTTTTTATAGATCAGAGCTTGAGCAGTACATTCTTCAAATCGTTTATACTTGGTTTAAACAACTCTTAATGCCTTAAATTTGTATCATATTTGAATCATTTCTAAATCATGCTTGCTTTTTAAAACGGCTCATTCTTCATTATATATTTAATTCAAGTCGTCATTTTCGGTCAAGATATAACCTGTCATCAGGACCCATAATCCAGCCTCTTAGAAATACTCATGAACCAGTAACTTAAAATAACAGCAAGAATGAAGAGAATAAACTGTTTAATCTAGATAAATGAGGTTGTTGAGTTCTTGGGGGATTGCCTGTCCCTAGAGTTCTTCCTCCTTGAAGCCACTGACGTCAGTCTTTTTCTATTCTTGCCAGGACAAGAGCCCCTGCTTAAACGGAAACCAAATGTTTCTGTTAGGCTTTCCTCAGTGCAAGAGCGCTGTTTGTTTTTGCAAGTGACTGGAATGTGTCCATCGGCTGCCAGGCTATTCTGCGGGAGGCCCAGAGTATCCTTATGTACCCCTTTGTGCTTTCGCTGCACTCTTCTTGCACTATTTTCTCTATTCTTCTACTTTCTCAGTTGTTCATGGGGGCTACATTTAACACCTTCAGAAGAACTGTGTTATGTTAGCAACTTATTACCATTGATCCCAAACGGAGACTCTAGCTCTAGCAGTCTAGCTGTGCTTAATTTTCCCCTTTTTAAATTCACAACGTGCAAACACTGGAAACTTCTTGCAAATAAGTTATGGTTCATTTCGTTTCCTAGAATTACAGGTTTAAATCCGTTCCCTCAGGCTTCTCAGTGACTCATGTAAACAGGATCTTTATGACCTGGTTCTAAGCTAATTTTCTAAACGCGTTGCCTCTTTCCAGGTAAGCCCTTTGTCCTGAAATGCCTGCTGGCTATACATAAGATCTTCAGAGAGAATGATCCGGCATACATTCTCAACGACCTCTACATCACAGACTACTGCATATGGATCCAGCGAGTTAAGTAAGTTCACGTCGTTTCCTTTGATGTGGCTGGAAGGGAAGTTTGGGTAACTAAGTTTGATGTTCTGGTGGAAAAAAAGGCGGGTTGGTAATTAGTGTCGGTATAATGGGAACAGACCCAAAGCTAATTTGTGGAGGTCAGTCTGCTAGACATGTACCGGCCCATATGGTTGCAGCATTTTTTTCCTCTCTCGCTCTCCTTTTTCATGTGTGTGCGTTGTTACTGTGTAAAATATAAATTAAACTTTTGCTCAGAGAACGAACCATCTGTTTCTCTCTATGCACTACATGCTAGAAGCAGGAGGAAATACTTAAAACAGGGAATTTAGCATTAGTTCGTGGATTTAGCATATTGGAATGGAATCATTAGCCGAGCCCACTGTGTCAGTACAAGAACTAAAAATCTTGTTAGATGATGCGGACATGGTGACGAATAATGCTAATGGTTCAGTGTGTGGAAAATTCTGTTTAATTACAAATCCAGTACCAGCATTCCATCCCGAACACCTCCACCCCCAAAACTTTTTTGAATGCATATTAATTACTTGCATATATAAAATGTACAGAGAACAGATGAGTAATGAGCTATTCTTTGTTCCGGAAAAGATGTACTCATGAGTGCAGAAAAAAAATCTTGATGTTATGTAAATTTAATACACTTCTAGAGGAGCTGATGGATTGTTTCCATCCCATTTTTCTTTTGTTCTGTATAGTTTCTTTAAAAAGAAACAGAACTGGAGTAAGACTATATATTATGTGTGATTCAAGGCCTGTAAACATGTAGATAATTCAGTGTGTTCTGCCCGAGGATCAAAATTTCGCCCTGCCCTGTGTGTGTGTGTGTGTGTGTGTGTGTGTGTGTGTGTGTGTGTGTGTGTGTGTGTGTGTGTGTGTGTGTGT
>JAOUQU010163252.1:0-14760 GCA_028566735.1 Ammoglanis amapaensis | reverse complement strand
CACACACACACACACACACACACACACACACACACACACACACACACACACACACACACACACACACCAGACTTCATTTATCAAATGTTACTATACCATGTTAACCCGGAAACTAGTTAATCCATCAACAGATTTTATAGATTTTAGCAGTAATGTTACTTAATATATGGCCTGTTTACCATCATAGACTAAATAAATAAAATTCCATAATACAAATCAAAGAGACAAATAAACATAAAGAGCAGTGGTGTTCAGTGATGTCTTTACAAAATGTCCATGAGGTGATGGCCTCATTAATACGTTGCTTAAATAATGATAAAACGATGCCGTTTTGAATGCATCTGGATCTTTTGCCGGATACTTTTATAGAAACGTTGCAAAACTACGACTCCCTGTTGTTTTCAGGCTGCACGAGGCATTACATGTTTATTTTAAATAATTGGAAATACGAAGCAGAAGAAATTGGGTAAAGAAAAGCAAATAGAAGCACCAATCGTTCATTATATAAACAGACAACGGCTGTTATTTTGGCAAACTAGAGAACCGCAAATGTTGAAATATTTATCCGTCACTTCCTTCGAAGTGCAGAGTTCTATTTGGGACGACGCTCTTCTGTGAAAGTGTGCACTAGGTACTAAATTACTGTACACTTAGTACACACAAGTGCACGGTTTGGGGTGCACAGACATTCATTTCATACAGCCGCTCAATAAAACCTTTTGGTCTGTCTACATCGATGTATGTTAGTACAAACTACGATATATCTACTGACCCCTTTTCATTCAACACGCTGATCTCTGACTTTTTTTTTAATCTAATTTTGGTCCGAATCTCAGCGCTCTCAGGGATGCGTGAAGCACATCTGAAACGATATTTCGTAACCTACGAACCTGAAGACTGAAGCCAATCTTTAAGTGTAGCCGTAACATCAAAGGAGATCCAGTGATCGTTCTGTTGGTTCGAGATGGCTTGAAAGCTCAGATATTCCGCCTTATCGCCCAGACCTTTGTACAGCTCCAGTCTTTGCTCCGACTTCTTCGGCATCGTGGTTTGCTTCACGCGTAACCTGAGTTCAGCTTGTGACAGCAGCTTGGGGTTCTTGATGCTCTGCTTCATCTCGGTCACGTTAAAGAAGAGCTGCCTAATGGTGATATTGCCCACTGCAAATATAGATGAACAATTTTGATTTGACGAGGGTCAATACTCACAGTGATTTAACAATACATCACGATTCGGTGTAATGTAAAGTGCCTAGATATTAAACCGTATACTTCATGGACATTGGACGGTGAAGGCTTAGTGGTTAAAGTACTGCAATCGCTAGTAATCAGCAGGTCGCTGGTTCAAGTTGTCACACTTAGGCCCACAATTGGTCCAAAAAGGTGCACACCGTAACGTAATGGATAAAGAATTTAAATGCTAAAGACGATACCCTTTTAAGAGCATCAGCAATAATATGCTATCGCTAAGACTTCAATAAAAATCGAACGGTCGATGAAATATTGAGACCTACTTGTAAACGGTAAACATTCAAAGTGAAATAAAATGCACATTCTCTAAGTTAGAAAGGATGAGGGACGGCCGAAAACCCTGTAGGAATGATTTAAAGTTCTCAAAGACAGGAAAAGCCTACTAAACTTGTTCGAGACGAATTTACGACTTTGGAAAACAAACCTCTCTTTTAAGGAAAACCGAGCGATGATTTGTGCAGGTATAAAAGTCAGAACTGTCAGGGAAAAGCTGCAAAAGTTTAAATCGGCAGACTTGTGTGGAGTAATGAAGTGATCTTAAAAGAAAACGTTCATCTTCAAGGTTTAAAGAGGCTTTTTGGGGCTGATTTTAATATGTTAAAGATTAATATGCATGTTCTCCCAATTTAGTGTTCTCACAGCAAGACAACCCGGGTTCGATCCCCAGGTCGGCTTTCTGTGTGGAGTTTGCACGTTCTCCCCATGTCAGCGTGGGTTTCCTCCGGGTACTCGGGTTTCCTCCCACAATCCAAAAACATGCACTAGGTTGATCAGGAAATGGGTACAAATTGTCCTGTAGTTTCATAAGATCCCTGTAGAGATACGGGGTTGGAGAAAGATCTGGCAACCTACTCCGTAAAAATATAATTGCTGAGTAACTCTGGGGATCGGTAGCGCCCCACAGAGGTAACCAAGAGTCGGAAACGACTGGAACGGGTAAAAAAATACACACATATGTATATATATATATATATATATATATATATATATATATAAACTTGTCTCGCTTTTCTACTACTCAAGTTGATTGTAGGTTGGCATCTAGCACTTGACAAAAAATAAAGCTCCGGACTCATGATCATGACTGCAGGAATTCACTTATCATTGCAGCTGGGGTCAGAGACTTTGGTCGAGGAGGTCTCTTCAAAATAAAAGCCCCACATTAAGGTCATTAGGAGAGTCGATCGGTCGCGACACTGTTGTAAGTTTTGCTAACATTCTACTGCTGATCTGGAGGTCCAGTTCAGGCCGAGAACCTTGTTGGATAGGTAGCATAACCAAAATGTTTCGAAAGGACCTGGACCATGGTGCCCCATGATGCCGTGCGTGTAATTGTACCTGTGGAAGCAGTGCTGCTGGATGGACTGCAGGTACTCGTTGTGTATATCCTGGTACGGATCTTTGAGCAGCGGGTTCTTTAAGGCCGCTTGCGAGTCCCATGATTTAGGCCAGGGCTCCAGATGTTTCTCTATAGCTGCTGCAATTTCCTTATCGTGTGGAGGAATGATCTGAGCTCCGTTCTCCCAGTAAACCTAACACACACACACACACACACAGGAAGATTAAAAATACCACCTATACTCAGATCTCCACTTGTAAAACCTACCTTGTATCCGTTGTCTTGTTTGGGGTTGTGGGAGGCCGTCACCATGATGCCAGCACACAGACCCAGATGTGAGACGGTGAACGGCTACAAAAGAAAAGTTTAACGACTTCAATACCTGTCAGGTACAAATAATTCTTGTACATTGTGTAAACTGGAGTCTGACGGGGGGCGGGGGGGTCATATGGACTTCCTGTGCTCGTACCCGGACAAAAGTTGATAATTGCTGAAGAGACACACGAACCTGAATGAGCTGCTTTGTAGTCCTTCCAGCCGCTAATTATATTTAAGCGTTCCTATTATGAAGACTGGATGTTCTGGAATGTGCCCTTGACATACGCACCACGACTCACGGTGTAAACCACCTCAAATGTAGTTCTTGTGTACTGTGGTTATTATTATTATGTTATTATATTACATATGTATTTAGATTGTGCTATAGTACTATAATTTGTAGTTATTATATTACACAGGTTGTTATTGTACTATTATTTCGTTATTATCATCTTGTTTTCTTATAAAATAATCTTAGCAATTGTATATTGTTTGTTACTAACTAACTATCCATCAGCTGTAACTGTATATATATCTACAATATGTATGTCTGTAACCAACCAACCAACCATCTATCTATCTGTCTGTCTATATTACTAACTAACTAACCAACCATCTGTCTGTCTATATTACTAACTAACTAACTAACCAACTAACCATCCATCCATCCATCTATCTATCTGTCTATATTACTAACTAACTAACTAACCAACTAACCATCCATCCATCCATCCATCTATCTATCTGTCTATATTACTAACTAACTAACTAACTAACCAACCAACCATCCATCTATTTGTCTGTCTGTCTATATTACGAACTAACTAACCAACCATCCATCCATCTATCTGTCTGTCTGTCTATATTACTAACTAACCATCCATCTATCTGTCTATATTACTAACTAACCAACCAAACAACCATCCATCTATCTATTAGCTGTCTATCTACAATATGTCCGTCTGTCTGTAATCAACCGACCATCTATCTATCTGTCTGTCTGTGTGTGTGTCTTTCTTCCTGCAATTTAAAGCACTATACTATGAAGGACCGTTGTGCCCTTGATACACGTACCACATACGGTGTGGGAGTGAACGCCGAGAAGAGGTAAACAGGAACTCCTCGACTGACGAACACGGCCGCAGCCAGGGAGGCGAAGCGCCTGCTGCTGCCCCCGCTGGCCGGGTGCTCGCGGGCGTCGAACCCGATAACGACGCCGCGATTCTTCAGGTCAGTGAAACATCGTTCCAGATAAGAACAGAAGCCCTGAGAGACCGAACAGAAAACGGTGCTCCAGTTACATGAACCGTTCAGCACCAATAGAGTAAATAATTCCGTTTCTGTATAACGGGTAGATCATGTGATGCGTGATCTGCTGACCTGTGTGGTCTGTATGATGGTGAGGTCATTCATGCGAGAAACACCGGGACCCATGGCAGCTCTGAGCCCCGCTGTCCCGAATTCCATCCGAGCACCGAAACATTTGCCGAGTTCATCCTTGGCGCCCGTCTTAACCATCTCTCGGACGCATGACGAGGTCTTAGTATTCTGTTTACAAACAAACAGCAAGGTACAGTCCAATCAACACATAAATATACACATCATATATACATACATACACATATATTAATCTCCGTAAGAAGGAAAGCTAATGATTTAGGACTTTAAATTCTTATACGCAACACTATTATTATATTATACCTGTATTATAAATGTCATGAATTGTATTAGATTATATATTGTATTATCAGTACAATAAAATCATATGTATATGGTTATTTGCCCCGTGCAGTTGACCATCAGGTGAGTAACAATCAGTCCTTGCTTCACTCCTACAAATGGAATCACACATGATGTAATTATGAACAAAGCATCGATACACAAACAGCACAGTTACACAACCGAACCCGACCGTTTCAATTAAACTATTAGCTCTGAATGACTTTCACATGCCCAGGCACATGAGGAACGTTGTGTGTACGGTTCGAAACACCCAAACATGCACAGAAAAGTGGAAGTCGTTCGTGCTTTAACATGTCATCAGTAAATTAGGCTTCGATTCCTGTTTCTTCGTGTCCCCTTGTTTTTAAACACTTGTCTAAAAGACGACTTGTACTTCTGCTATAGCGAGGCACACCACAAGAGGGAGCACTATTGTTTTGAGCACTTAAAACAGCAGTGCATGTTCTTGTAGTTAAAGCAGTCTGTAAACTACACTTAGTTTACAATGTTCCGTTCACGATCCAACATTCACTGTTGAATTTCGATCAGCGACGATAGACGACAACGAGCCTAAAACTAGAGTGTAAACACAAACGTGCCAGAACCCTCAGAAGCTCAATGGCCCAAAACATTGGAGTAATGGCCTATTTTAATGCCGATGTATAAATAAACCATAATCCATAGAGCGGTACCGGTCCATGGATCAATTACAGGCATACGTACACTTTGGGACCATGTGGCAATCCCAAAGGCCTTGAGCGAGACCCATAACCGGGTCAGCTCCAGGAAAGAGGGGGGCGCCGTACGATGGCTGGTCGTGCACCTTGACCCCCTGGAACTTCTATACAAGTTAGGATATGCAAAGAAGGAATTTCTTTGGACTGTAATAACAAAAATCAGTATAGAAACGAACTGTCTGAGCAACTGTGACATTGAGTTACACGTCTTGCTCAAGGGTCCAACAGGAGTAACAACCAGGTAAGTGTTGGGACTTGAGCTAGCGACCTTCTGATTATACAATACAACTGGCACAGTTATAAATAAATAATATTAAAGTGTTTTGGACAATTAAGAGTCTTACAAAGTCCCCTTTTTTAAACAGATGTGTCCAGATGTTTACTGGCCCAAAAAGCTGGACGTGTTTTATTTGTTTTACTGCTGTAACTGTAACATCACATTACAGTCATTCACCAGGGTGTCCAAATACTTTTGGCCGCGTATAATCTCCTCTAAAAAATACACCGACTCGAATTAAACCGTCGAAGTTAGCTGATAGTAAGTGTGCGTCTCAAATTACTAACAAAAGAGTAATAAAGTGCACTAGATTTAGTGAGCAGCAACGTACCGCGATACACAACATAGGGAACCTAGTTAGGGAACACGACGCGATTTGCGATCAGACCGAACTATTTCATTTTTGTAACGTTTACGGCGTACTCACCTTGTCAAACTCTAACCACTGTTTAATGGCGTTGTCCAGAGCCACATCTCCAGTGCTCTTCGGTCCGTCCTCTGACATTTTCGCGTGTTTAATTTAAACTTTACAACAATAAAATAATCACCGAATAATTTTGACTGACTACAGGAAGACTGACGCAGGGAGCCGCCGCGTTTAATGTTTAATACAGTCGGCTCGGTTTCAAACCGGTTTCACGCAATACAAAGTCCACTAGAAAGTACCGTCACATCCGGTATTGTGTAGTGTGCCTATGTAGGAATCATGTTGTGTATTGAAACGAGCCCTCTACCGGGTGAACGATTCAATTCATTCAATGATTTCACGTCTGAACGGCTTAATGCGCATTACTGCCACCTACTGGGAGATCGAAAAATTACGTATAAAAATTACGAATAATTACGAATATTTTTTTTATATTAAGCGAGTATTTATCCTGGTCGGGATCGCAGTGGGTGCGATTCATTTGGCGAACAGGTTACCAGTCCATCATAGGTCAGAAACACAAGGTCATTAGACGAGCTACTTAAACCGCACCCAAACTACACACACACACACACACACACACACACACACACACACACACACACACACACACACACACACACACACACACACAAACACCTGACGGTATGTCTTCAACGACCATAACACCCGATTGAATCGATTGAGCGATAGAGAGAACATGCACAACTCCACATAGAAAGAATCATAATATTCAGTAGGGGAATCAAACTCGAGACCCAGCCGTATGAAGCCTGCATGGCCGTAGGGAGAACATGCACAACTCCACATAGAAAGAATCGTGATGATACAGCGTGAAACACTCGACACAAAATAGTTATTTCGACCTCGCTCAGGGGTCCAACAGGGACGTTCAGGTTACTAGTCCGGTACTTTAACCACTGAGGCTACGACTGCTCTGACAAGTCAAATCGATTCAGACTGGCAACCATTTGATTCTTTCATGACTTTCTAGCCATTGAATTGATCCACACCGAATATTATTGTTGTTTGTGACTGAAATCACCTTCAATTATCGTTGTTTCTAAACTCTGCTGGTTAAAAAAGATACATGTGAAAAATAAGGATGCAAGAAGAAGTTTTTTTTATTCTATGAGAATTCTCTTCTCACATATAAACACATTAGTATGATGGCATGAATCATCGTTCCATGTATTGAGGACTCCGGTCACTGGTCTCTCGTCTGTTGGTTTGTAGCCGGTCGTAACGCAGTCTTCATTACCTTCATAATCGTTGGGTTCCTGACTCCACCAGAAGCTAAAAGCCAAAGCGGAATGTAGCATTAGCACAACACGTTTATTTTCTGTACAGTCAGAACATTATGTACACACACACACACACATCTGAGACAGTGTAACGTGGAGACTTTGTGAGAGTGAGACATCAGGTTCATGTTGCTTATGGGTTGCTCAGTATCTATAAAAGTGGTCTAAGGGGCTCTGAGTGGTTCCTCGGATCATATCGCTGCCACTTTGATGACACTTCAAGCTTCTACAGTCTACATAATAAATTATATTAATAACCCATTATAACCCATTCGTTCCAGGGAGCGACAGGTTCATGGGTCTGATATAACAGACTGAACAGACTATAACAGACTGGTTCTGATAGAAAGACGTCAGGATACACAGAGCAGGGAGACCGACACAATAATAGGAAGGTGGTCATAATGTTATGCTTGATTTGTGTACTTAGCAAACACCATAAAATGCTGTTATTGCTTTGGGGATTATTTATATTTCTTAACCCAGTTATTACACATTTAACGACTTTTTAACAGGTTAAAAAGTCAAAAAGAATCGCAGCTTTTAAAAAAAATTGCAATTTTTAAGAATTTAAAGTAACTTCCAGCCCCAAATCGACACTGTCGGTGGAATTAATTTCCATTACATTAAAATAATAAGAAATAGTCTGGTTCCTTACTTCACGGTTAGCCTCGTGCCGTCCACCCATTTCCAGTGACTTTCTGTTTCCAGGTCACTTAACCCAATCCAAGCCGTCTCACCTCTTCTCAACATCTCAACGAATTCCTGCCAGGGACGAAAAATTAAAGATTTTTTTTACCACTGCGCTTTTACACACTTTATTATAATTATATTATTATCATTCATATTAATCCTTCTCATTAAACCCAACACTAGAGAGCAGCAGTGAGCACACGTGTCCGGCACAGTGGGCGTCCCTAAAACCTAGCCAGTTAAAAGGTTCGTTGCCTCTCTCAAAGGCACTTCAGTCGTGACCCGTCAACACTCTGAATCGAACCGGCGAACTTCCGATCACAAGTTCCGGTTCTCTCATCAGGTCATGGCTGCCTCAATCGAAAGTCGTCTACGTGACCACGAGGGTAAAAAAAAAACAGTCCAAAAACATGCAAGTGAGGTCAGCTGGAGTTGTAACATTTACCACGACCGTATTCGATCGTATTTACCACTTTGTGTACTGATGAATGGCTGAATGAGTGACCCTGTCCGGCACGAATGTCCCGAAACATTAGGAGAACACGACGATCTCATTTTCAGAGTGGAGAGTTTATAACTGGTCCAGGACAAAAAGGAAAAAAAATAGAAACAAATCTGTGAATCATTTACGATTCCATTTCTGAATGTTATTCGGTCACTTTATGGCACAACCGTTATCCGGGCCGGACTGTGATACCACCACTTCAGCACCGGGTGCTTCATCGTTCTGTAAAACTGCTCTAAAGTGTTCAAATTAATCTCCACTTTTAAATACAGACCTATATTTACCTGTAACAAAGTACCATCAGCAGACGAGACTCTGTGTTTACAGTAAACACGTTCACCAGCTTAATTTGTTTTGTTTTTAAAAAGTGTGCAAAATGTGCAACAATCTGCTACGACTCAATATATAAAGACGTAAATAGGGAACAGCGAAATGAAAACGAAGTACGAAGGTCAAACTACGAATAGACATGAATTTACTCTTCCTCCACTGAGGGCAGGTGTGCTCGCTGCTGCCCTCTAGTGTGTGTGAATGTGTGTTTCACTACACGGACTGGGTTCCATACGAAGGAATAATTCCGCCAGCGGACTTTATCCAAACAAACATCCTTATAAATGAATATAAAAATGTTACTTTTATATATGTGTGATACCGCATGACTTGATGCTCATGGGGACCCCCTAGTGGCGGATTAACTGACTGTTACTAATGCTCAAAATAAGACCATGGATTATTTGACACTTCTGCTACAAACTGATGGTAATTCAGATACGTAATGGTTCTACTTTTAAAAAAGGACAAGAGACAGTAAACAATGTGCTGTTTATTTAATTTTAATTATTAAAAATGCGTGTTTAAAACGTGTTTAATGTGTAGTGTGTATAAATCGCACCGAAATATCTCACCTGTTCTTTTTTGTTGTTTATGATGACCAGATCTGCTCCATTCCGTCTGCAGAAGTCTCTGCTATTGGACCAGGTCATCACCCGTGTAGACACATAATAAATACTGGACTGGAAATAGATCCAATCTGGTGTGTCGATGCTTTTCACTGTCCACAGATTGTACAAACTTAACAAGGTTTTACATTCATTTATTAATAAATAAACATTAAACCACACAATGCTGAAGTCGATTAACCCAGGAAAAAATGTACTGTGATGTTTTCGAGGTTTTAAACGAGCTTTTGTAATGTATAGTGAGTTAGGACCGCTATCAATCCCCAGAGTTTCTTAGCAAGTGTTTTTACGGAGCAGGTTGCAGAGCTTTCTCGAACCCGAAGCACTACAGGGATCTTGTGTACGGGAATCTGCATGCGCATGATTTTGGACTGTGGAAGGAAACCGGAGTGCCCGGAGAAAAGCTACCACCCCCCCCCCCTTCCCGACTCGACCCAGGACTCTAATTCTATTATGCAAGTTCACAGTACATCTTTACCTCAGGAACAGAAATAAACAATCAGGAGCCTCATTTTACCTCAAACCTGAAATGACTTACCGAGGGTATTTAATCGCTGCTGTAGTTCATCCCGCTGCCGCTGTAGTTCATCCCGCTGCCGCTGTGGTTCATTCCGCTGCCGCTGTAGTTCATTCTGCTGCCTCTGTAGTTCATCCCGCTGCCGCTGTAGTTCATTCCGCTGCCTCTGTATCTGATCTCTCTGCCTCACCAGTGTCTCGTAGTCGTACCGGATCGGGTCTGCTTGCGTGGGCAGGGTGTCACAGCCGGGATGAGACGGATCGGAACTCACCTGAGATGTAACTACGGAGTTCGGCAGGACAGATTCGCTCGTGTGAACAATCGGCGGCGGCGGCGGTAAGCCAGGAGACATGAACGAGACGTGAATGAGAGGAACTTACAGTACAGCCTGAGGATGATGTTCAGACTTCCCAGAAGAATCAACATCAGAGCGACACACACGCCGGCGACCCTGATCGCTCCTGCACGGGGGTTGGGGTTGGACCGATAAAAAAATAAATAAAAGAGTTCCTGGTTCAAGTCTAAATAGTTTTCGGTGGTTTGTGTCGTCTGCAGAAACCCGTGTGGTCACGTGTGTCATTGCAGCGCTCGGTCAAGCGGCTTGGCGTTTTGATTAGCGCTAGTGGTGTAATAAGCTGTCATTTGTATTACGGCCGGCTATGATACTCGCTAGGAGGCGACGAGGTATTAGCGAGGTAAGTGCAGTGTGTAACCCAACCTTACGCAGACCTCGTCTATTCTCGGTCGGCTTTCTTACTTCTTCGCCTTCTTGTGCCTTCGTTTAATTATTTACGTTCATATAAAAATTAGGACACGTGGACCACGAAACAATTAGAGGGCGCCACAACACTAGAGGGCATTGTCGTAGATTTTAACAGATTGATACTAAACAGCACAAACAGAACAAAACCACACGGTACCGCAACATGCAGAGAGCGACTACTTTCAATACAAGCATGCTCAAGCTATCGTTTTAATGACTGTAGTGCTCCACCTTATGGTCTCCGTCATTTTTCTTTGTGGTGCCATGTAGTTTAGTGAGTATAATTCAGCCTTAAGGGTCTTGCTCACTCGACAGTGGGTGTGTAGCAGAGCAGGGATTCGAACCCCTAAGCTTCTGGGAGCTCGAGCCTCTAGGCTACACTGTCCGTAGTGACCGGAACACCCCGGAGATCATTCAGAACGCCAAAGATCATTAACAGTCCCAAAAGGATATAAGTAAGATGTTAAAGTGATTATATCAGTCGGATGCCAGACATACTCATGGTCAGGTGTTCACATACTTATGGCCATTTAATCCAAGAGTAAACACAGTTCATGTTGTACTTACGTCGGTTCTGCACGACTCTGCCGTGTAACTCCGGGTCCTTCACCGTCATTACATTCTGATAATCAGCGGGGTCGTGTTGAATGTCCATTTCCTGATGCTCAGCTCTAGAAGTCTCCGGACCGGTCGGTGGAACCTTGTGAATTCTGTCGCCTGTATTGAGAAATGTTGTTGCCGTCGTCATCGTGGCCGTCGTCATGAGAACTCATGAGGTGCAGAAATGAGGAAGTCAGAACTGTCTTGTAATTGTGTTTTCTGACGCCTTCTTATCCGAACCAGCATAAAGGTCAACAGTTTGTGTTACAGAAGCTCGTCCGGGGGTTCAGGACTCCGTCGCCTGTAATAAATGCTCCTGCCTTAGACCGCTTAACACAGATGCTTAACACGGCAGACACAGAAACACCCCACAAGAGCGCCAACTTCAGGCCACATGTAACGTCTTTAACGACGTGTTTTTGAACCCTCAAAGGTCAACAATAAATTATCCTTCAATTTCCTCATGGATCAATAAATTATCTGTCCATCCATCTGTCTATCAATCTATATCTGTCTTTCTGTCTATCTATCAATCTATATCTGTCTTTCTGTCTATCTATCAATCTATATCTGTCTTTCTGTCTATCTATCAATCTATATATGTCTTTCTGTCTATCTGTCTGTCTGTCTAGCTATCTGAACATAGACAGAACCCAGGTCATCCTAACTAGGACCCAAACACACACAGGACAATATCAGTATCTCCAACAAACCTCACTGCATGTCTTAGGACAGTGGGAAGAAAACAACGTACCCAGATTACATCCACACAGACACATAGAGAACATGCAAATTCCACAAATCACCTGACTCGGGAATAGAACCCAGGCTGTGGCACGGCAGTGATAAACACCAAATCACAGTGCCGCCCAACATTGTTATTTTATTTCTTATTATTTACATGAATAATCGTAATAACAACAACAATAATAATATAATAATTGTTTTTGCTGCATCTTTAATAGAATAAATATTTTATGGTTGGTATTAATAAATGATTTTTGTGATCAATTGGTAATTTTATTTTCAAATTAATTTAATTGTTGGTTATTAATTTCTAGTTATTATTTTATGAGTCAGTTTGAAGTAAATAAAATCACCATGAAGTTATTAATATGTATGTTTTAAGCCACCGTGCCGCCCCAACACATATAAATTATTAATATTATTTATATTTATTATAGAATTACCCGTTTTAACAACCCACCAGTTAAGCAGTGTTAAGAAGAATCACATGTTGTGTAGAAATCGTTCATGTGATTTTACTTCCTCAGTAGGTTTTAGACGTTTTCTCCTCTCTGGTGAGTTTCAAAACCAAAACTGTTGCCTCACATGTAGAATGAGGGCAAGCAGAATGACCCCCGCCCCCACTTACGAGTTTCAGAGACTCGGCGATTATCAAAAGTGCATTTTCATACCCAGAAAGCACCGGGAAGAGGTGGGGGGAGCACAGATTCATGCATATAACATTCAGCTGTTAGTTAACATCACCAAATTTGATTTCTAGCTTTCCTCCCGGCCGGGGAATCGAACCCCGGTCGTCCACGTGACAGGCGGAGATAATGTCCACTATACAAACGAGGAAAAGAATGAGAGGCTTCTAACTGGGATACGTCTCTGAAGCTCGTGACTTCAGGGGCCCGGTGTCGAAGCGTGGAGCCGTGATGTGTGCTGCCCTGCACAGTTGTGTGTTCTCACCAGTTTCTGCTCATGCAAAGTATTTAAGTTACCACCGATTCAGCCTGATTTCGATCCAGGGACCTTGATGACCACTACATTACAGAAACCGCCTGTCTCTGGTTCATCAGGTTCATCACTGTAGAACATTTACGTAGTTCCTCCGTACATGAAATCAATCAAATAACAAACAACAAGAAAACTTTATCAATGTCATTTTATTTAAAGGTAGAAAAGAATCACCGAATCACTTTATTAATTCATCGTTATAACATTAAAACCTGTTAAAGAAAACGACAACTGTAAACTAGACCAGCGCCAACTGGAAAGGATGTAAACGACAAAATGGTCAGATGACTATTCTGAACCCATCATAACATTAATTACATATGAATTACACGTAAACTACACATGAATTTCTGGGGTCATTCAGTTATTTTCTCTCAGTGAATGAAATTCAAACAAATCAGCTTATTAAGTATTAAAAGTGCAGATAGGGAACGAGACTCCGAATGTAAACATGGTGGAAGAATGGTGGTGTTCATCATGATGCCAGTGCCAAATCAATCGTCTAGCTTAAGATCCAGTGATGTAACAATATTGGTCTTGGCTCTGCTGGTTGTACTATGGTAACGGAAAATGGATTCTAAATGGCGTGACATCTAACTGAGAGTAAAAAAAAATCAGAGCCCAGAAACAACCTGTGAAATTGAGGATTAAGCACCTTGGTCAGCGGTGACTCGGTGATAATGGGCTTCGAACCAGCAGCCTTATTTAACTGGGAGATGAAACGGTCTATTTTGATGTGACTTACACAGATTCCCAAGCTCCTGATTTTGTGCATTGATGCCACAAACGATTCCATAACACGACCAAAAACTTCTTATGAAATACATCAAACATCGTGCAGAAAGTCTTTAAGCAGAGGATTAATCACAATAATGGTCCGGCGTCCACATTCTCGTACCTTTATTACCTTAAGGTCATTACTTGGACGAATCAGAGGTCAAGAGCTGGTTTGGCGCCTCGGCGCTCTCGTATAGTTGAAGATGAGGGATCAGAGTTTGGAGAAAGCGGTCAGTAAAGCTCCAGTCAGGACCAGACAGAACGCCAGAACAAGCACCAGGTAATTCCTCAATCCCTGGATCAATCCAGGAGAAGGACATCAGATAAATGGGTTGTACAATGACAACATTATTAAGTACATATAATATTCACTGGAGGCTCATGGTTTCAGGTTTGTGCGCTTGTTGCCTCTCATCACATTCAGTTATTTTAGATTTTTAACCCTTCAACGTCCTTCAAAATATACCCCTTTACCAAACGGTTGAGACGGCACTCTATGGTAAAACTAGAACATCAACTAGAAATAGAGACAACTTTACAAACAATAAACTGCAATAACATTCTCGAAATGTGCTTTACTGAATGTTTGAGAGCGATGTTAACCTTTAGAGACCCGGCATCCTCATATGAGGACATTACATTTCTGGTTCTCTGCACCATTCTACCTCATTTTTTTTGGTCATATGACAACGTAACACGCAATTGATTGAACACAAGATGGCGACAATCCCACTAGAAAGTTTCTACATCCAGTCCAGATAAAAACATGAACCATGTAAAAATACTAATCACATTTTATTTTCAAAAGTGATTATTTATGTACAAT
>JAOUQU010163145.1:0-14761 GCA_028566735.1 Ammoglanis amapaensis | reverse complement strand
TGCATTTTGTAAAGTTGCTTTGAGACAATATCTATTGGAAAAAGCGCTAAATAAATAAAGTTGACTTGACTTGACATTAGCAGCTGGGATAACAGACTGGTGCAAACATGCAAAACTTGTGCAAATTGCGACATACTGCTAAGTGATACAGTCACAGCAGTACAGTACAGGGTAGATGTGTTTATTTTTTCCATGCTGCATTTGTTTGTCAGCGTCCATTGTGTGCGTTTGTGCACCAGCCAATTAGTTGTTTCATCTCCTTTTAACCAGATGTGGACTGAGCACAAAACTATGGGGAACTCCAGCGTTCAAAGTTCTTTCTGTCCAAATATGACTAATGGTGGCTAAACCCATTCATTGAGCAGTTAGGACGATACACAAATTGTGGTGTGCCCATGGTGAGATGCCGCAGCACGGACTTAATGTCCCTCATGATGAGTTTCTCAACCACTTCATGGTGAGAAAATTTCGTTGGCATGAGTATAATAGTGGAAGCCCGTGGCTTTTAGCTGGTCGGAATGTTAAAACATCTATCAGTTGATCTACAAATTCTTTGAGCACTTCGCCAGGAATGTTGTCTGCGCTGGCAGCATTCTGTGATTTTCCTCACATTCGCTGTGGTTAGACAAAGCACCTGGTCATCGCAAGGGCAATTGTCTTCTCCGTGACTTTATCGGTCTGCGCCTGGAACTGAGCATATGAGTCATTTAGTGCATTTGTATAGTAAGCATTACTGTTGCAGGTGGGTGGTTTGGCCCTATAGTTGGTTATGGCCTGGAAGTTTTTCCACATGTACCCTTGAAGTGGCTGTGGATGTTCTCGCTATTATCAGAACCGCCAGGTCACCAGCTTTAAAAGCAAAATCTCAAAATCACCCTCTCATGCCAAATGTATATGTGAACTCAACTCTTGGCTGTGAGCTACATTCCTCCTGCTAAACACCCATAAGAGCATCTTATAATATGCACTAAACCTGTTGTCTCGTTTCTTACCAACACATTTATCTTCTACAGCACATAATCTTGGAGTTCTGTTTGACCTGCTCATGTTATTTGAACTACATATACATTTTCCTGCTAAGTCAGCCGTCTCCCAGCTCTGCAATATCTCACGTTTCCGTCTATTAACGTCTGCTGAGATCCTGGTCCATGCCCTTGTCACATCTAAACTCGACTATATATTATTTCCTCCTCTGTTGGCTTTCCTCAAAATCCCATTGGCCTCATCAGACCATTCAGTATGCTGTTGCTCGTACTCTGCACAAGTAAATATGCGCACATGACCCTGATTAGAACATCACCACTGGCTCCATTTACACCTGCATACTCAATAAATATTACTTTTAAGACACTCGTTGGCTTGGTGGCCCCTATATCTGTCCAATATTTATCCCCTCACCGATTGTTGGATGCTGGTATCCTGGTCCTTCTCATATTTGATGTCGTAATTTGAGGCTAATTCTTGCCATTCCTTGACCATTGTCAGCCATCACATTCGGATTGTCATTCTAAAGAGCAAAGCCAACTCTAGACAGTTAGAGTAGTTGTTTATTATAGAAATTTATTCTTTACCTTTAACTTTCTGTCATGTACTTTAGGTATCTTAGCAGTTATCACTAAGTGATTTTCCACCTACCATTTTGTGTGAATTTTGCAAACGCTCTGTAAATTCCAGATGTAAATGAATCAGTCAGTAAAAGTTAACAGCACATGCCAATTTACAAAGCATAATTGTATTTAAAGCAAAACGTAAATTCAATCTTTCCATGTTGCTCGTTTCCCAGCAGTGTATTGACACATGTTTTAAGGTGTTTTTCCATAACTGTCGTTGATTAATTTCACAGTTTTCTGCTGATATATTGTAAAACATTTGGATTTCCTCATATTTTGGAATCGAATATATCTAATACAGCTTTTTATGTTTTTGTTCAAATCTTTCAGATGCACATTCTCTTATCTCTCCCTTTTTACACATACCATTGACTTTATCCAGTCTGTATCTTCCTTAATTCTCTTGAATACTCCATGGCCATTCTGTTTGCTCTCAAAGGGGCATGAAAAAATCAACAGTTTGCCTTATAATCTGATGCGTCTTATTTATTAATTCTGGTTGGGTTTACTGGCCACAAACTGATTTTATGTGGTATACAGATTGTATGTGTTAGATGGATTTTATGTGATACACTGCAATAATTTGTTTTAGTTTGACTTTGGTAAGCTACGAAAATGCACCACTTGGATTGTTGAAGGATTACGGTTACTGTATTCAGGAGTCTTGCGGTATGTTATGTGCCATGTTGCTACTTTTGTAACTCCTGACTCAGTTTCTTATTGGTTCACTAGAGAACTTACTCTATTGCAGGACCAGAACTCCCAGAATGAATCTCATCTGTTCTGGCTGCTCCAATCACATCTCTGTCTCATGCTCATCATCTCTAAAGTTCTAATTTACCACTTACAACTGTCTGTAATTTATGCCTGTATTTAAACACTCACATTGTTTATATTGCTGCTGTTCTTTCAGTGACTTACCGAACGTTCTAGGTCTTGTGTTTCAGAGTTTGACCATTTTTTTACTCGTTTTTTTTTATCCTTGCTTTGTTTACTGTGTGGATATTCTGGTTTTTGGACTTGTGTTCTGTTCCCGGTTACTCTTTAGTCTCTTGCATTTGTTCTTTATAATAAATCCGGTTTTGATTTTTAACATCAAGCATTTAATCTCAATTTGAAGCATTACAATGTGTTTTGGCAGTGGTGTGCCTTATGTATGAAAATATATCGTTGTGTTGATTGATTGCCCCGAACAATCCTGTGCACCTAATCGGCGACAAAATATGGTATAAGGGTTTATATATGGTTTTAGATCACCAGACCCAAAGCAAAATATCTTTATTTATACATCAAGTTTTGCATTATAACAAGAAACAATTAAAAGAATTTCGTTGTTTTAGTGAGTAAAGTGCAAGTGCTAAATGCCCCTTGATCTCTGATCCTTACAAATGGTACTCTCTTTTATCAAAAGTCAGGATCGCTCATGACAAGGCTGTGTCAGTACCCCTGGCAAAAGGTCATTTATACTTCTGTGATGACAGAATTAATGCAGAAAGGTTCATTAAAATCTTACAGCAACATATGCTCCATTCTAGATGTCATCTTTTACAAGGTCGACCATGCATTTTTGATACTGTATTAACTTTCTTTGAATTGTTGCAGAAGTTTATGAATACATCTAACTAATGTCCGGCCAGTGTAAATCCAGCTGCTTTAATTGTTACATTTAGCTGATATGGTCCTGCCCACATGTGAATCATTCAAAAAGTGAAGTTATTAAATTACATCACACCTCACGACGTGTATTTTCTCCATTCTTACAAACAGATATGACTCACTCATGAGTATGTGATGTCCCACAACCACATATCCACAGCTGTGCATCTTTATCCACGATATCCTTCAAATATTTGGTATTAGCTTGTATTGAGAGCTTATAATTAGCCACATTTTTCATTTTCTTTTCAGCCTAAGCAGTTGTTAATCAGCAAAAGCATTTGCGTCAACTCTGCAAACAACATTGTTTCAAGCCAAAATCTTCAGGTATTATGCAAAATCTGGAGAGAACATTTTAATTTAATAATAATTATTATTTATAAATTATTATTATTAATAAATAGTTTTATATCTAAGAAAAGCTTATCTCTAAGAAGTGTTTGATCCCTAAATCAAGCAATATATTTATTGATTTAATTATAATTTTTATTTAAACAGTCCTCAGTATGCTGGTAATATTTTGACATCATGATGACACCTAACATTCAACAGGACCTCACCATTGCAAGGCTTTAAACAGGGTCTTCTCAGATTGGGGTGTCTACTGAGCTTATAGTGATATCAGCAGTTTACAGAGAGACTGGAAGTCACAAGACGTCTTCCACTGATGACTGATTTCATGCGTCATGCAGAACCAGAAGATGAATGCTACACAACTTCAGGAAATATTAAGGGCGATGAGTGATAAGGAGGTTATGTCAGTGCGGCCTGCATTCTAGACAGTGTGCAAGACCATATCACAAGTCATCTACAGGAACATTTATATCGCACAGGGGAACAGTGGGTCTCAGTGCTGTTCATGCATGAAAGTCGATTCATGCAAAGTAGAAATGAAGGCTGGAAACATTGAAAATGTTCGAGATGTCAAGAAGAGCCCTTTGCATCAGCCACGGTGGCCTTTGGGCCTGGTGGTATTATAGTGTGGGCAGGTGTGTCTAGTCAATACAAAACACTTAGTTAATGGTACAATGACAAGCCCATTCTACTTAAATAACATCATTTATCAATCATTGTGCCTCTACATCAGTAACACAGGTCTAGTTTAATCTTCATGGATGACTATGCTCTAACTGAACTATACTGCATCATTAGAGAACAGCTGCTGAAGACTAGGGTTTCTCAAATGGAATAGCCTAGAACTTCCTACAGACCTGTGTTTCATAGAAAACCTATGGTATGGTATGGAGGCTCATATCTTTGTACCCTAGAACCTCAATGATCTAAGGTTGGGATGCTATGCCTCAGCAGACAATAAGTCAACTTGTGAACAGAATAAACAACGTTATTGAGACGGTGACATCTTTTGTTGAGATATACACTCCACTGTTTATGGGTTTTGTTTCATTTATTCTTTTGAGATGAAGACATCTCCATTAAATGCTTCTACTACTCTACTTTTACGATAAAAGAACACTGTAGTGTGAACTTCTTTAATTTCCTTAGATTTCACCTAAAAGCTAATTAACAAATTTGTTGCATGGATGATTTTTTACTGACAAAATCAAAACAAACAGAACTATTGTAGGTTTATATTATATGCAATGAAATAAATGGCAGGTGCTATTCTTTTAGTCCTTTGTAGACCTTATTTGTGCATTCATTTGCTCTAGTAATTGGATATTGTGATGTTTCAAAAAACACTTTATGCCATCCATCAAGTTTAAACCAGCGCTTTTTCTCATTTAAATGCAACAGCCAATTAAACAATAAGAAACAAATACAAAACAAATATATTATTCCAAGTAAATAATAAGATTATCTAGTCATTTCTGTTCACTGATAGTCATAGAAAAATTAGCCCTAGACCACAACACAAAAAGAAATATGCAGTAACGACTAAAGAAATCTGACAGAGGTAGGAAATAGTGTTTATTCTATTTTTAGACTAGAAGGCATTAAGCATGAGTGCAGTGAAAACCTCCTCCCTGTTTCTTCTCACATCTTTTATAGCTGAGCTGGGTGATGGGCTGTGGGTAGGTTTAACATCTCTTGAATTTTGATTACTGGGTTATAACTTTTTTTTTTTTACAATAAGGTCTTAATTAATAACATAAATTCGGGGGGGAAATGGGACCGTTTGGATATTGGGAAAATTGTCAGTCTTCCTTGCATTTACTTTTTTTTGCTTGTCGACAATATATTTCATGTTTTATTTGCTCAGATTCATTTAATTTTGAATGTACACCAATTCATGCATTCCAGGCCTGCAATATATTCCATTTAACACATTAATAGAGGTGCAATCATGCAACCCACATGATTCTGTTTTTCAATAAAAATGTGAAAAATGAGTCCTCCTATACAGTACCCTCAGGCAGCACTGCATCATAAACCAGTGCTCAACAACAGCTGGTATAAACACATTGGTGAGGAATCACCTTGGCAAACATTTGTCAAGCACTACAGTATATATAATGTGTAATGCACACATTACAAAGGCATGTCTGTGGAAGAAGTACATATGTCTAGACTAGCCTGTCTGCAGTTCCCAATAGAGAATGTGTTAAGAACTCTGAAATGAAAAATGCAATAACAACAACCCCATATTGTTGATAGGAGGCTGCAGCATGTCAGCAGATCTTGCTGGGGTTTTTAATAAACTGGATGAGCTGCACCTTAAAAAATCCCAGTTTAGAGTAAACTAAGGTGTAATGTTTTTCTTAAAAGGTGTAAAATTTTCTTAATGTTTTACATCCAATTGCCAGAATTGGAAACGATGCCTCATTAATAGTCAGCTAGAGAGTAAGCAAACCAGGGTAGGCCTCAGGTCTAAAGCAGATCAACAAACTTAGCTCATATGTCTTGGCTCAAATGCAAACTCCAAGGATTTGGACTTTGTGGAGTAAAATCTTTATTAACTCACTGCACAGGTAAACGGATGAGACTTGGGCAGAGACTGCTGTGCCAAATATAGTTATTGTTATTAAATGGTGAAACAATTCATTTCATCTAGTCATGATCATTACATCTTAAAAATATATTAGGTTGAATTAGAGAGCAAAAATGTAACCATTTTGGTTAGACTGGGGTAAACACATTAAACTTATTAAACACAAACTTATTAGAACAGCAGTATCTTCCATTCTTCATAGCTCACAGTTTGAGCCAGATTTTGAATTCATTAAGCATACATCTATTGCAACAGCAACAGCAAAGGGGATATGACCTGGGTCAGAGAAAGAATGTGATACTTACAGGAAAGAAGAGAAGTAATGCTCCAATCAGAATGGTCTCAAGCAGAACCAGACCTGAAGCCCTGATACTCTGAAAGAGAAAAACATAAATCTAAATATTTAGATTATAAAACTTACAAGCACATTGAAGTACTGATCATAGACTATAAGTATCTTCATTAATAATCCTTCCTTTTTATCCCAGCTTGTTACAGTCACTAAAGGTCCATTGATCAGGTCAATGTAAAAGTTGGTGCCTTCTGTAATTACTGTGATTATCAATACAGCTCTATTACATAACACAAGCTCACTTGTCATTGCTATTGAAATATTTATTAGATATAATTATATAATTCTCTACAGTGTTAACGTTATGATTTTTCATAATGTATCCCATAATGGTGTTTAATTATATACTGAGCAAAGTTTACAAATAAAAGGCATTGTGCCATTTTTATTGTGTTAGTTATAACCACAGCTTAATCCTTGTTATGGTCATAGTGGGACACACACAGAGCATCTCCAGTCAACCTGACTGCATGTCTTTGGACTTTGGTTTCTTCCAGGTACTCAGGTTTCTTCTAGTTTTTCCCCAATGCAGACACAGGGAGAACATGCATCTCCACACAAATTACTTTACCCAAGAATCAAACCTGATATATTTTGATGTGAGCATGTAAGCCACTGTGCTGCAGAAATTGTATTATAATTATTTTTTTTATTATTATTTGAAACATTTTTATAAAGCAGCCTAAAACATGCAAGTATAGTATAATATATACTATATATTATATATATGTAGTTCAAAGGACAATTTATATAATCCATTATTTATTTTTACAGTTTGTTCAAATGTTTTTTACATTAGCAAACTTCAATGTAACAATCAAGTGCTTTGTTGTATGATCCATAATAACATAAGCCACGATGACATTGAAATATAAATAACAAAAATGCTTTCTGCTGTTTTAAACAAAACAATTACTTCACTCCAAATGCACTCTAAATATATGACTTTAGTGCCTCAGAAGTTAATGCTAAAGAAGGTTCTATGAAAAAGCTCTTGTATTTTTTCATGTGAGAGCTTTTAAGTAATATGTAATATGTGACCAGAAGCAACTTCAGATCATGCAGTGCTGAACCTGAATAGTTTTAATGATCTGCGTCTTTCACAAGAACTTATATTGTTAACGATTATATAACATTGTACTAAAAGAAAGATCATTGTTTACTTAGTACATAATCTGTGCAATAATATCTTTTATACTTTTTCCAGAAGGGAAATGTGTTATCCTTTTATCAGTAGCTGGTGCTACCAACCATTCTAAAATCAAAGGACTGGTTCAGAGTTGAGTCATTTTGATGCTGAATAGATATTTTACTAACCCACTACAATTCTATTAAGCAAAATGCTGATGCTGCTTAAGTGTTCATCATTTCTCTAAATCTTAAAATAAATTCAGACTTGTAAGGTCTATGCAACTTTTAGTGGGTCCTAGATTTTTCATAGATACCAAACTATTGTAAAAAAACACATTTCAGTCTGTGAAAATAACCTACTGTAACAAATCTGGTCTACCTACAAAAGCACAGATTAGAGTCCTGTACCTACAACATGTAAACAAGATTAAGACAGTTATGCATAACCAAGGTGAGGTAATACTGTGACTAAAAACACTAAACAAAAAGTTAAACAAATGTGTTTATTATGTATACAGCTACTTAGCTTAACAGCATTTAACCAGGTTCTTAATAGCCTTCTTAAAACAAGAATAAAAGAATTTATATAATCAACCGGTTTAAAAAAGGCAAAAATGGAGCAATCACTACAACAAATGACACCGCTTGCTTCCAGTAGATTAAGGTATAGTCTGTATGAAATGGAAGCGCCATAAAAGCGTAAATGTCGATGGGTTCCCCAGAGAGAAAATAAAAAAGCCAACTTGGTCACTGAAAAGCTGTAGAGGACAAAGCTTGGAATAGCTAGTGCCCGCTCCAGCTAACAGCAGGAGTTCAACCAGACACTTCAACTTCAGAGCTCAAAATCACTGCAGTAACAGATTTTTGATGTCTGTATGAATAATTCTTTACATTTTTAATCACTGCTAGTTATTAGTCCTTGTCAAGTTGCTTCATTCGTTACAGTTGTTTAACACATTTTAAGTGCAGTTGCATTAAAAACAGTTGACATCAATCCTTGTAGTACTGTTTTATCCAGGATATTTCAAATCTAAACCCAGCATTCAACATTCAAATTAAATAATTGTCATACATCGATACACATGTGGACTACAGTATTTTTTTATACTTCCAGCTGTTGTTCACTTGGACCTACTTTACCAGAACAAAGCAAAAATGAAACGATCAGTAAAATACAATTAACTAACAACTGTCCTAAACATTTTGACTGAATCAAATGCTTTTAATACAGGGTCCACTGCCTGGAATACGCTGATGTCCTTTTTGCATTGGTGCAGCAGTAAAAAATAAAGAAAGAACTTGTTTTGATTACAATTTGTACAATTTGGTACGAAAACAAAGAAAATCTTTTCATTTCTACATAAACTGTAACCCTGTTTAGAGAAATGTTGATAAACTAAAAATCATACTGGAACTTCCCAAAGCTATTAAACTAAACAACGTAATCAGCAAAACAACAAGGCTGCTCATCAAATATTAAGGATGCTGAGATTTTTATAGCGTAATGCACTGGAAGGTCATACCAAATCGATGAAGATAATTACATGAGTCACTGACCATCGTTCAAGACTGCAGTATGTTGTTACTCTTAAAAAACTATTTAGTCCATCATGTATATCATTCATACAACTGCTATTAAAATGACTGGAAGTGCTATAACATTACATTCAAGAAATTAAGGAAACCAAACAAACTGAGACAATGAAGACATTTCTATTATTTATACAAAGAACAGAGATAAAAGGCACTGTTAATAAAAGCAGTTAAACAGTCTTTTGTTCTGAGGTGACAGGGGAGTCTAGTTCACTTACACAACATCTTTGGGATTTTTTAAAATAGGAATAAGTTTTACCTTTTAGTTAAAACACACAGTAGCTAGATATTACACTCAGCTTAATACATAATCTCAGAAAATTTTGAATCTCCAGTTTACTTCAATTGCTGCAGGACTACAGGAGAACACCTGAGCATTTGGGGTAAACTCACATATACATGGTGAGAACATGCAAACTGCATCTATCTGTCTATTAGTAGTTAAGGTCCTGTATCCGTAATTGGAAAATTACTGATTCAAGTCCCGCCACTGCCTGGTCGCTATTGTTGGGCCCTCATGAACCTTGACTCTAAGTTGCTCAGCCTGTAGACAATCACTATAGGAACAGTGTAGCCTAGTGGGTAGAGCATTGGGCGGGGAACCCAAAGGTTGGGGGTTCAAATTCAGGCTCTGCTACACTCCACTACACTGCCGGGTCCTTGAGCAAGACCCTTAACCCTGTCTTCTCCATTTTTTTTGAATCACATGCTAAATCACACTGGTGACCAGTGACTGGAATTTAGTAAGAATTATTTATTATTAAGTTTCATATGCTGAGTTTGAGGAACTGCGTTCCGTACACCGGAGCTAGTTACTCTCCAACGAGGGGCATCTGTACCTGTACAAACCTAGATTGTTTTTAGGATTTATTTAAGTTTTGCATTTAAGCCCATGTTTCCCGGATGTCGGGCTCAGACCATCGCTTCATTTATGTGACCGTCTGTCTCTTCGTTCCATTCAGTTATTGAATCTTATTTAAATTAGCCTGCTTACGCATCTATGTGCATGTGTGCGTGATCTACACTGCCATCACAGATTCCTAACACTAAACTAAGCACTGTTCATTGAATAATTTCAAAACGATCAAAGTTCTTAAACATTAGTTCTTATTTGTATGTTTGCTATATGTGTATAATCACACAATAAAGGTTTAATTAAAGTTTATTATATTACATAAGTTATAACTCGTCTCGCTTTAGTGCATGTTCGTTTAATGGAACCAGATGGATATTAGACCAAAACGACTGTGTCCCGATATGGTCCAATTAACTGGAATCGACTGTATTATTCACATTGCCAAGTAGATCACATTAAACCAAGTAATATTAAAAACCCAAAAGATCTCTTTTACTGCAACT
Organism: Ammoglanis amapaensis; assembly: GCA_028566735.1. Classification (NCBI taxonomy): domain Eukaryota; kingdom Metazoa; phylum Chordata; class Actinopteri; order Siluriformes; family Trichomycteridae; genus Ammoglanis; species Ammoglanis amapaensis. The sequence goes on along the minus strand of JAOUQU010163145.1, from coordinate 4,110 downwards.
CTTAAATGCTAAGAATAATAATGGTGTTTAGTTTGAAATACAGTGGAACCTCAGTTAATGAACGCCTCCGATAGCATCCAATTTGGATAACGACCAACCATTTCACAAAAAATTTGCCCCGGATAACAATCAAAATTTCGGATTGTGAACGTCACTACATCAGCGACGTCATCAACACGTGACCCGCATCTCAGACCGAGCGTCCTTCACGCTTAATACAGTTACAATCGGTTCTCTTTATCTTTACATATTCTAATAATTCAGTGGTTTTTGTGTTTTATTTTAATAATAAAATCCTCAATCATGATTCTAAAGAAGATTCAGAACAATAGTAGCAGCGAAGTGAAAATACAGCGACAATAATAGAACTGAAAAAGTCATGATTTCTATGTTTGAACAAGTTGTGCGTGTGTCAGTGATCACGGCTGAAATACGGCAGGTGGAAGTGAATAACACACACTGGACACTAAAAAAGTGTTTTTAATCTGAAAGTGACCGATAAGGGAAATAACTCCCGATTATACAATAACAGACGTTCTCATGGAGCGGGATGCCGCCGCCTCAGTACTCAAAAAAAGTACTATCCAACCCTAGTTGGTACCCCAAAAGTAGCTCTCAGTTGGTGACCCCTGATCTAGTGCAACCCTAATTTTAAATATATTTTTTTTCTATTTAAAAACCTTGGCAGCTGCCTCTGTAGAAGGGAGAATCAGTTTTGGGAGGTGGTTTGTCATCTATCTCGAATTCTGAGTAGTTGCTATAATGAGGTGCTATTGCAAGTTGAGCATCTACTATCTGGCCTCGGCTTTGGCTGGATAGCGCTCCAGACATCCGGTGCTTTCGGGTTACGGCCGGATATAATAAATGTATTATCCGGTGCAACTCTTCTGGTTATCCGAATTATGGCTTTGAAACAATACGCTTCAGTAAACAGCAACAGATGAACAGCCTTTTTCTCACTAGCTAGTGGAGTGTGTTGTCTGTGCTATCTATGTAGGGAGCTCAGTAGGAATTGGACAGTCCTGTAGTCTACCTTTCTTAGCGTTTTTTTTTCTTTGATGTTTAGATGCTGATGGAGTCTTTGGATGCGTTCCACAGAATGTGCTGGATGACGAGGAAGCACACCTCCTCACTCTTCACGAGAACTCTTTAGACCTAGAGAACCTTAAACATGTTTCTGAGAACGCTTACAAGCATTACCTGAAGTCTCGACCCAACCCATCACCTGAATCCATCAAGCGGGTGAAAAATACTGATCTGTCTACCATATCAATTCACCCACTGATAGGTTTGTACAAGTTTTGTGTCTGTATCTGATTTGATGATTGTTTTTGATGATTTTGCTTCTGTGAGTGTTTTTTTTGTGGTATGATGCCAGGTTCTGGATTTGAGAAGATTGAGTTGGAGCGACTGCAGATCGTCGACACTCTCAAGGCTTATAAATCAAAAGCTGTAAGTAAAAAAATTATTCTAATTTCTTAGTCAATTTCTAGTAGGGTCTCTGGGGCAGTATTTGCCTGACTTCCTTTTATATGTACACATTTCTATCAATCCCTTTGGATGGATTTGCTTGTGAGCTGGCTTTGCATATGAAGACTTACACGCCAATTTGTTTGCTTTTCAATTTTTTGTACATGTGCCATGGGCAGCCACGGTCCTTATACAGGGTTGATGAAACTTTTAAGCAATTGAGCCCAGACCTCAATCCAGTCTTTTCCACCCTGCTTGGCTCATGGTCAGTTGACCTGCTAAAGGGTACTGTCATCATGATTTTTTTTAATTTGAAAAGGCTGAAAGGAGTGGATGGAAAATAAGAAATATTTTTCTAATAGTTTATTAAATGTAAAAAAATTACTGTGATCTGTGATGTACTACGTAGCAATTTGTTTTTCTTACAACTATTTAAAGCCAGGGAGAATGAGAAAGCCAAAACCCTTAAAATCCTAATAGCACCCAAGCAATCAATAGTTGATCTGGGATTTGAACCAGGCGGTGTTGGTGCTAGCTGTTTATGTTTTTGTCCTGCTGTAATGTTTATATAATGTCTTTAAAATATTTGAAATAAATTTATTTTACCATGTCAGACCATATTCGAAATTAATTCCAACAACAAAACCAATGCCAGCGAGGTGATGCGGACGAAGCGATCTTGCGACAGCCAACTGGTGGACAAATTTCACAAGATGAGAGAAGAACGTTTAGCTGAGACCCAGCAGAAAGCACCAGTTCCTCCGAGCTCAAGCAAATTCCAGGCAGCGCCTGCAGTGGACGAGGGCGAAGACCTTCAGGTGACTTTAGAAATCGAATCCAGAAAATCTTCTATAAACAAGAAACGATTTGATTTCAGTAGCTCACGTGTGTATGTTGTGTTCTACAGGGTGTTTTCTCTAAGGTGGTTGGAGGAGTAAAGAGGAAACAGCATGAACATGTGGATGGCGACAGACCAAAGAGCAAGAAAAAGAAGCGGTCTGGAAAAGATGAGGAGTTTTACATCCCGTACAGACCCAAAGACTTTGATTCGGAGAGGGGGTATGTCTTTTATACTATATCCATCCATCATCTAGTTCTATCCCCACTTAATCTTATTAAAGTTCTTGGTGGGACACACACTGGGCAAATACACTACACACCTGAACAGATACAATAGCTAATGAAAACGGAGTTGTAATATTTAAAATTTTTACTTGAAATTGAATGTCCTTGTAACTAGACCCAGAAAAGGCCAAGCTACAACTAGCAGCTAGTAGCCTCACACACCATTCCTCACCACTTCCTTTTCATTCGCTAACTTAACACACATTTCCCTCTGTTACCGCAGTGGTGACTGTCTGCAACAATGCAATTACCATGTAATACAACTGTTCCATTCATCATACGTTGTCTGTTTGCAATATTAACCATAGGTACCATCATTCATTATATCTTTTTATATTCCTGCTCTTAGTAAGTAATAATAATAAGTACATTACTTTGTATCAATACATAGCTCTATTGATCACATTATAGTTTCTAAAGACTATTATATATGTTTTACGGTTTACCACATCACAATCATTAATGTAATGTTTTTATTTGATACAGTTGAATTTTCAATTATCAAGGAGTCTCGGTTTGTTCCCGGGTAAGGGAATTTGGCATTTTTTCTGGAGTTTGCATGTGTCTTCTGAGTATTCCAGTGTCCTTCCAAAAACATGCAGTCAGGTTAATTTAAGATAATGAAACTTATTAAGCTATTTAGTCTACTCCCCCATCATCTAGTTTTAAACAGTATGTGTGTGTGTATATATATTATGACAAAGATCCGTTCCTACGTGGCGTCGTAAACCGATTTTCTGTGTAAGTCAGAACACACGTACATACTGTACATAAATAACAGTATATATAACAAGTGTAAGAGAAAGAAACTGTTATACTGTACCTATCAAACCGCCACCATGGCTATATAGTTATAATTAAAAATGTGGCTATTGTTTTAATAAATAAAACGTTTATTCAAGCACTGAAGCACCTGGATGGATTACTCTGTGTTTGTTTGAGAATAATCTTTGTGGGAATGTGGAATTCATTTCAGGTTTTCTGAAAGACAAAAATGGTTTTAGATTAGTTTTAATTAAGTTTAGCTCTGGGTTGTGCAGCAGTAGCCTTATTACTAATAAATCAGATAATTTTACCCAATTTGACAGGGATCTGATCATCACCCTTCTGGTGACTGATTTAAGAATATAGTGTTTTTTTTTCTTTCTTTTTCACAGACTCAGTCTAGCAGCAGAAGGAAATACATTTGATCAGCAGGCCTCTTCAGCTGTGCTGGACCTGATGGGAGACGAAAGCACCACTCTGGACCAGCATAAGAAAATGATGAAATGGTAAGAGAAAGCAGATCTTTATTTGGGTTGCACCGGATAATACATTTTTAATATCCGGACAGAAACAGAAAGCACTGGATGTCTAAGGCACTATCCTGCCGGAACCGGATAGTTTGTCCTCTGGTCTATTTTGTACTAGCACCTCATTATAGTAACTATGGAGAATTCGAGATAGGTGACAAACCGCCTACCAAGACAGAACTAACAACTAAACAAGTATCAATAAATAGCACAGTTCCACAGC
>JAOUQU010163037.1:0-14761 GCA_028566735.1 Ammoglanis amapaensis | reverse complement strand
GAACATTATGTTCCTTCTAACCTGTGTTCTTGTACTTCTCATTGTAAGTCGCTTTGGATAAAAGCGTCAGCTAAATGCAATGTAATGTAATGTAATGTAGCATAAGCTTTTTATGTTTTCTATAAATTTAATTTGGAATCCAAATATCCTTAACTTTAAACAACTATATCAGAATACTAAATATTTTTCAAAATTATAAAATAAGCAAATGTCCAATTAGAATTTAAGAGTGAGATATTTTCAGATTAATCCTAGCCATTTTGGTTCAGCAACATTGAATAATACTCTACTCACTCTGCATTTGACAAACAATTTGCCTTAATGTTACTAATATAAACATGTGCAACAGACATATGTAATATAATGATATTTTGTTTTTACATTATCCCTGGTCTCACATTAACAAACAAAACCTAAAGAACATGACAATAACTAGATTCCTACCAGGAAGCTGCCATTCAGTATACTTCTGCAGCAGCTCAATGAGCTCAGCACCATATTTGTCCAGCTTATCCTCAGTTACACCATCAATCTGCAGAAGAACCTCTGGATCAGCAGAAAGAGTTTCTGCACGAAAAACCAAATTCACATTAAACAGAAAAATAACAATAACAAAGAAACTTAAGGAATCAGGCTAATCAGAACACTGTATTTGAGGTATCTGTATTTATAGCTTACCAGCTATCTTTTTTAGAGTAGCCGTGGAGAAGATGTTGTAGTAATGAAGTCCAAAGACTTTGCCAAGCTTTTTGCACAGCTCATTAAGCTCCTCCAGACATTTTTTGACCATTTCTTCCCTCTTAGAAACACTCTTAGTCACAGAAGCTTTGTGCTTCCTGATGCTAGAAGCACTGTCTGTTTCATAGAACTCAACCTGCAATCAAAATTCATTCAATGGTTTTAATTTAACAAATATGCTTTTAAAAGTAGTAAACATAAAATCATGTTGTGTATCTAGAAAGTACAACTGTAGGATTCAAAAACTGCAACTAGTCACTTGTCCATTTCTTGTACCTGCTGGGAAATCAGATTAACTGGGCACAGAAAGTCCTAAATTTGCCAAACATCTCTGTGCACACACAGGCTCCAGGCCACATGATACGATTTCATTAGAAAACATAAGAACCAATGAACTAATTCACACATGATCTAAACCCAGATTTTTCGGCCAAACAAACTAAATAATTAATTATACTCTGGGACTCAAGAACTATTTTAAACAAGTTGAATATTTAGATCGGAGTTGCCTGACTGGCAATGAGTCATGTGTTGAACAGTCAGGGAGAATGCAAGATATGGGCAAAAATGCAGGGGAAAAGTAAAGAAATGGGCATATTTATTTTTATTGAAAAATACATTGACACATCCAGGTTTTAAGTATTTTTATCCTTAAATTATCTACAAACCACAAACGTCATTTTTGCTGGTTTAACTGACTGGACCTGATGCCATGCACAGTTGTGTAGTGTGAACTGTACAGAGATCTGATGCCATGCACAGTTGTGTAGTGTGAACTGTACAGAGAACTGACGCCATGTACAGTTGTGTAGTGTGATCTGTACAGAGATCTGACGCCATGTACAGTTGTGTAGTGTGATCTGTACAGACCTGACGCCATGCACAGTTGTGTAGTGTAAACTGTACAGAGATCTGACGCCATGCACAGTTGTGTAGTGTAAACTGTACAGAGACCTGATGCCATGCACAGTTGTGTAGTGTAAACTGTACAGAGACTTGACGCCATGCACAGTTGTGTAGTGTAAACTGTACAGAGACCTGACACCATGCACAGTTGTGTAGTGTGAACTGATGAAAGACTAATTCATTATTTTAAATGATGCCACAAAACATTTAAAGAGTTGTACACAAGTAATATGAAAGCTAAATTAATACTTGACCTGCATCATGTTATTAAGGACATTCATGGCTTTAGGACCAGCAGAGATGTAAGCCACAGCTTGACCATTATTGGTAATGTACAAATCCTCCATGAGAATGTGGTCCAGGACAAGCTTTTTGAAAAGTCTATCTGCATTATGTCTGGAATATGCTGCTCCAAAACCATACATGCCTGTTTGAATTCTTGCACTTTTTGATCCTGTAGAGAGAGTCTTGTTAGTGCTTTTTACGTCTTTTATACATGACATGTATCCTAACAGATTTTGTTCTTACCCAGGAAAATGTCAACCAACATGTTAAGAGTAAGTCGGTTCTGCTGGGAGTTTCTAGCATATCTACTACCAACTTTCTGACAGTTTTCCTGCACAAACTGCACAATCTTCTTCACATCCTCCGTGACAAATCTTGCTTTGTATTTCTGAAAAGAAAAGTTAAAAGTTCAATGAGTGAATTTGTTTGCTGCACAATTCATTACTAATACAATAACACATAAGGTTTGTACCTGTGGTCTGGCACAGTTATCACATATTACTTCAGGATGGTCCTTGCAGAAATTACTATTAAATGTGCTCTCCCCAAAATATGCAAGAAGCTGAATTCTTCTACACTCCAACATATTTTCACAAAAATGTACCATGCTGTGCAGGTTGTTGATGTGGGTTGCTTTAGAATGCTGGTTACCATCCTTGTCCACTGAAGACACATTATAAAATAATTATTTGTGCATGCATGAACATCAATTAAATCGGAGAAAAGGTTAATTTTATCTACCCACTAAAATGTACACAGTCAAATCGGATTAATTGGACCACTGGTAATAAGACCAGCTGCTTATTTGGACCGAATCCTAAAGTACAGAAACAAATCCTATTATATATGTGTAATGTTATTTACTGATTTTTAAAAAAATAAATAAATAAATTTTTAGTGAACAAAGTTGGTAAGCAACAGTAGTTCTTTACTTTAGTTTAGTTTGTACGTTCGCATGTTCATTTTATCGAACCAGTCGGATAGAATATTAGGACCAAAACGATCGCGTCCTGAAGTGGTCTGATTAACTGGATTCGACTGTATTTACATCTAATCCTATATATCAAATTTCTCGTTTTTAGCAAAAAAAAAAACAACAATCAGCTGGTGAGAAAAATGTGTGTTTAAAGGTAAATATTATAATCTGTCTATAAATAAAAAGACTACCAAAAACCTAGGTTCGATTTTCACTTTAGAAGTTATGTTAAGTTTGTTTACAGCTAAATCTTAATTAAATGGTTAAATGATAAAGCAACTGAATAAAGAAAATAAAGGGTGTACTAATAATAGCATACTTAATAAAATGTCTGAAGTACAAATCCATATGTCTATATGCAGGACCCAGCACAGCTCAAATAAACGGTGGTTATCAGAACAACTTACTGGCAATAAGCCTTTTGATTCGAATGACATCTGTGTAAGAATAAAAGAGAACACAGTGGGAGATCTCTCCATCTCTACCAGCTCTTCCCGACTCTTGATAATAACCTTCCACTGACTTAGGCAGACTGGCATGGATAACATAGCGCACATCAGGCTTGTCAATGCCCATTCCAAATGCAATGGTGGCACACATTACCTAGAGAACATGAATTATAGAAATTAACATCTTAGCAAGATTTACCAATTTGGTCAATTAGTACACAAAAGTTTAGGAAAGGCACAACTTTAAGTTTTCACAAAGTTTACTGACGCCTTTTCATTTCCATTATGTCAAAGCTAATTTACACTAAATATTTAGTAAATAATAATATTTGCTTGAACTGGATGTATTTGTCAACAAAAAGTCAATAAAAATGTATGGAATGTTTATTTTAAAAAAGCAACAAACTTGCTATTCTCAAAATATTTGGTCACCTACAACATTAATGCAAATATTACACATTTAATATTAAGTGATAAGTGACAACTATTCAAACCCTTTACAGAAAACATTATGCATTATATTGGTTAAAAAGCTAAAAATTAAAAAGGTTTGTACTTATACAATATACTGACTTACTGGCAAATGGAATTCTGGTCACAGAGTGGCCTAGTTAACAGTGAAGTTGCAAACTTTCGTCATTCTGCAATCATTTTAGACAATCTAATAAAAATGCACTTACTTGGCAGCCATCTTGGTTAATCCATTTGTTTTGGACATACTCTCGATCACCGTCATTTAACCCAGCATGATATGCTAGACCTGCAATGCCAGCCCTCTGCAGACTATCTGCCATGTTGTCACAATCATTCCGTGACAAGCAGTACACAATCCCAGATTCACCTTTTTGTGAGAGTTTGGAATTGTAATCAGAAAACACAAAGAAGCACAAAATGTCATTTATACTACATACCTGCTTAACCAAGGGTGCCCATACTTCAGATCTACTTTTTAAATCATGATCTACCCTAAATGGTTTTCTTTTAAATACTTTTTAGCTTTTTTCAAATTGTGCGTCAGTGCCAATAATTACACTTAATCTCACTAACATTATTCGAATGATTTGCATTAAATGGTGTGTCAGATTTGCGATGTCAGAAGAATCGGTGATGATGCCAATTTTCAAGCTTCCAAGTGTTCATCAGTAAAAATGTATACAAATAGTTTATATAAAATAAAAATACATATACTTTAACCAGCAATTTCTAAAACTGTTAAATATACAAAATACTTATTAAATGATCAACCGGTATATCGTGATTGATGTTTTGAGCACCCCTTAACTAAAATAAGAAGGAATCACACTCACGTGGATAGTGTTTCTTAATCCAGTTGATGCAGTCTTCATCAACTTTCTTGGGTTTTTTGGGCAATATGGAATATTTCAGATTATGCCTGTTAAAGCTCATTGTAAATCTGTGGTAAAAGTACAAACATCAACCAGCTTTTAAAAGCTGTAGTGGTACGTTCAAATACAAAAATCAAAATTGAATTCAAAACGTATTTTTCTCATTTACATTGGGATAAAACTCAAAACACAAATTTGCTAACTCTGCATTATATTATTTTTATAATTTACATTCCACACACAACTAAATAAGTATGTGTGGGATCAGACTTGTATAACCTTATGAGTACAGTTACCAATGTCTAAAAAAAGCTTACACTTGAGGACGAGTCATGGCCAGCTGGTTTAGAATATCCTTTTGGACTCTAGGTGTGGCAGTGGCAGTCAGTGCCATGATAGAAACTTTAGGAAATTTCTTGCGTAGTTCATGCATTCGCTTGTAGTCTGGCCTAAAATCATGACCCCACTATAAAAAACAGGTAAAGTCAGTGTTTATGTATGTTACATAATTAGGGTTAAAATATAAAAAAATATATTAATTGACAATTCAGTCAAAAGTAAAGTAGGACTGGAAGGTATATCAAATTATTAAAATATTTCAGAAACTAAATAAAGCTCAATATGAAGAGAGAAGATATAGTCAATATCAAAATTTGTTTTTTAAATGTGCTAAAGTCTAAACCTTGTAAGGAAACATTAAACCAGTTCAGCATTAAAAGCTTCATGTACCTTCATGTACCAACGGTGTGCCTTACAAAAATAAACATACTTAATTACATCACATTCAAATTTCCAAAATAATCTTTTTTATTCCAACACTTTGTTGGAATTCTTTGTGTTTTTATGTGCAATATCCAAATTTACTGGTTTTAAAAGGACTTTATTACAGACACAGTAGGTGTGCAAGCTAAATTATTTGTCACGTACTTCAGTCTTATTTTATTAATAAAAATGTTTTTTCTGACTGACGTCTTGTTTAGATTCACTTTACAAGTGAATTTTTTCTCACATTTTACCAGAATATACAGTCATGTGGAATAGGTAAGACACCCAGTAAAAATATTTGCCTAATATTTAACATATTTAAATAAAAACATTTGATTTTATTTAAAGGATATTGAGAGATACGGTTGAAAAAAAAACATAAAACTGACTGTTCAGTTTATAAAAGTCATTGAACAATTTTCACATTATTTTTGGCCTAGATAAGTTTCACTAACACATCATATTGTCTATAGCCATTAAGGTAACATATATCTGGCTATGTTTTTTTCTATATCGCCAGCCCTAAAGTATTGAACTGTAAAATATCATATTTTCTCACCTGACTGACACAATGTGCTTCGTCAATGACAAAACGAGCAAGCAGACCTCGCTCATACAAATTCTGCAAAGCAGAAATCATTCTTCCACTTGCACAGATCTTGGGTTATGGCACAGAACAGGATTAAAACAACAACAAACATAAATAGCAGGCAGCATAACCTCACAGAATACCATAAGCATGAAGCCATTCTATTAGGTAATTATTCTTGAATCTGGTGACAAACCTTTTCAGGAGTGCAATAAAGCAACTTAATTATCGGATCCTTCTTTGACAGCTGCATGTAAATACGTGCAGCTTCACTGTCACTTTTATCCCCTGATAAACTGGTTGCAGGAACCTGAAAAGGAAAAAAAACATGTCTTTAAATTCGAATCCATTGTTATTCAGACTTTATATAAATAAAAAGAAGAAAGCATACATCTAATGTGGTGAGTTTCTGAACCTGATCCACAATTAGGGAACGCAGAGGAGAGATCACTATAGTCACACCGACTGAGACACAAGCAGGAAGCTGATAACAGAGACTTTTACCCCCACCTGCAAACAGTTTCTTCAAATTAACTTCAGATCTGGTTACTGTGGATCATACACACAGCTGTGTGTGTATTATGCAAAATTAAGTTCTTAAGTGAATGTGGAAGAACATGGTAAATTAGCAAGAATTTCCCAGGGCTATGATTTCATAGATGCCAGAGGTTTCAAGATGTGCTGTTCAAGCTCTTTTGAAAAATGGACAATACTGAGAACTATAGAAGTGCAAAAACTCATCGACCATGCAGTACATTAAGGATGCCAATGACAGACCACAAAAAAAACATAAGGTCTGTACAAAAACTTGGTGAGTTAGTTACTTAGCTAATACATAGCAAGCTTATTCCAATTGGAATACAAAGCTTAAATATTGTTTAGACAGGGTTTTCATTTAATAAGCTACTATCTAACATAATATCAGATTTGACTAGATTTCTTCTTTAGACCGTGGGTAGGATGACATAAAATTCTAAACATACCCAATGAGTCCTGGAATTAGGTCGGAAACAATTATTATACAATGAAACAATTATTGTATTAATTGTATTAAACAATTAATACAATAAAATTATTCAACATAGAATTCTGTTACCAACGATTCATAAAAAACACCAAGAAGACCTGTAGGCATCAGTATGAAAGTATCTTCTCCCAGGAGCGTAGCATTAATCGCTTCTAGCTGATTGAATCTGAACTGATGAAGTCCAAACTTCTTGTGAAATATCTTCATCATCTCTGGAGAGTGGGGGAAATTGTAGCCCCTGAAGCGATCATGTGCTGAATTTCGGGGTGTAAACGCTGTATATACATGTGTCAAATAAATTGAAACTCATTAAAATGTATATTAAACAAAGACAGCAGAAAAACAGTACAAAGTAATACCTTGAACCACTGACCTGGGGAAGGTGGTTTACTGGGTTTTACAACAGCAGTGGGAGTGCTAACACACTTTTTGACACAGGAGATTGAGGTTCCAACATCAGCAACTGACTTTGAAGCCACAGTGAAACTACTGGATGAAGTAACAGGTTGTTCGTAGTAATCAGGGATATCACTCTCATTAAAGTCATCAATATCAAAATCATCAATGTAGAAGTCAGGTTCTTTGCTGACTAAGGAATCAGTCTGACCAGATGTAGTGTGTGGACCAGATGCACTGCTGTCATATTTCTTGACTGACGTCACAGGATTCTTAGGAGAGAAGAAAAGATTTGTCTGCTTTACCATATCTTCCATTGGCTCACTGAAAGACTGCACCATGGGACTTTGACCGGACTGAATGTTATCACTGCTGTAGTTCTGTCCCCTGCCTTGGCTCGCAGCTGAGGTAAGTAAAGACTTGGTGCTCCATCTGCCTCTTGGTGTTTCTGTGCTACTTAAAATGCTGTCAGAGTCTGCAAACACGCTTCTTTCCAAAGAGGTGACCGAGGCAACTGACTTTCTGAACTGAAAGTTGTATTCTTTGTTTAGAATTAAAGGGGACACAAGACCCGGACAAGTCCTTTCAGGTAAACTGGACTGAGCGGTCCTTCTCCTGTCTGCCTGCAATTTGTCTGATGATGCATCAGCAATGATCTTTTTCCTGTGTGTAAAACCATAAAAAGATTAGCACTTAAGTTCAAATGGTTATAAATCAACTTAATCAAGGCAATACAAATAATATTGGTTTTGTTTTATTAGCAGAATAATTCTAAGTAGGAAATATATTAATTACAACCACTCATTTATGTACGTACCTATGAGCTCTCTGTAAAAGCAGCTCTGTGCCACATGTCAAGGCTATTAGCTCATGCTCAGGAACTTTGTCCAACAAACAGCAAATAGTCTCCATTACACAGAAAAGAGCATCCTCAAACCCTAGACAGATAAATAATTTTAGCTAGATACATCTGAATTTACCATAATGCAAATATTTACAATATTTACTAAATAATAAACAACCTTTAAAACCTTTGAAGCTTGTAGCCACAAAATCCTGAGATCCTGGAAGGCTTGAAATCGATTCTCTCTGGGAGCTAGCACACTTTGGATTTACGACATTAAAGTCGTTCTTTCTATGGTAAGAAAACAATTTATTTCATTTCTATGGTGTTATTATTTAGTATGTACTACGATTAACTTTTATTGTGTAGTGAAAAATGCTGCATGTTTTTTCAATTAAAAATTTTAATAAAAATCTGGCATCTAGGTTTTGCACTTTGTACGTTCTTGAATGCAGGAGGTAAACCCCATTATTCAACAAAGACAAGGTAAAAACATCTTTTGTCAGCTATAAGTGATTTCTGAATCCAATCGGTCACACAGGATTTTATGTAGGGGTATCAGAGTTCAGGGGGAGCACACATAAGCATATTGATGATGCTTATTCTCAAGCGTTCGAGTGTTATTTTCTTGTGAGAACAGGCACATATAAGTTACACAACTAAGTTAATCCAAAAATGCTTGGACAATTTTCTTAACCAACAAGTTCCAAAAAAAGCCAGTAGAGGCTCTTGACTTTATTTAGATGTAGAACATCATAAATTTATGAACAAGTTACAAAAAATGCAAAAGTGGGTACAACGATTGTAAATTAACATTGCAAAAGCCCCCTATGCAATCAGCCGGTAAATTGAGCTCGCCTGAACTAAACTTAAATTAAATTTAAATCAAAAACACTAGCAGAAAGTTTTTATTTGTAATTTTTAAGTACAGTCCCCACTGATCAGCCATCTTTTTTTTTTACAATTAGACAGAACCTACAACGGTCCCTTGATGGTTCAAATAGTCTATCATGCAGATCATTGGTAACTTTGTTGTTATATATTTAATGACTATAGTCCAACTTTTTATCATTATACTTTGTCACCCACCATACACATTAACAAAAATGAACCCTTCAGGATTTTTACTGATAAGATTTAATTTGGCTAAATAAAGCCCAAGGCTAGTTTCAAAATATTTCTCTGTTAAACACTATTTCTTCATTAACAATGAGTGGGTAACTAAAAACATTGGATTTTTAAGACCAATAGCCTTACATTATACCTACATTTTTTCCACTGTTAAAACAGGTGAGCTTTTGTCTTCTTGAACAGGTGATGGTGGAATAAAATCCAAGTCATCCCCCTGCACAACCTCACTCTGACTGTCATCAATGTCAATGATATCTGAATCAGCCCATTTATTATCTTCTTCTGTGAACAAAAGAAACACAAAAAAGTCTGAAATTCTGGCTGATAATTTTTAAACATTAAGATTTAATACATAATTTAATCTATTCAATAAAAATTCAGTTCCCCCCCAAAAAAACAAGAACTGAACAAATAAACCAAATACACCACAAAAACAATGGATATAAGCTTGTATGTTTTATAACATTTAATATAACACTGTCAATTTTATTTTTGAATTTTTGTCAGTCATTTTGTGATGAAGATGACCACTGGAACAAAAAAGGAGTTACTAAACCACTAAGTGTACTGATCTACATTGCATCGTGCATGTGATGGACATCAGTGAAAGCAATGATATAGAAGGATTGTAAAGTCAGAGAAAGCTGACCCAATTGTGCAACCAACCGTCAGAGCTGTAACAACATCTGGGTTAATTAGACACAGAGTCAAAAACTAGCCCTTTGAAATCAAAAATTTTCTCAATCTAATATTCTCTATAATTAATACAGTTTGACATTATAAACATTTAAGGCAAATGTTTAATAGTTCAACACAGTATAGATAAATAATTAAGAATTTTATATACTGCCAGTAGGTCATAAACTGTTTTTAATGTCTTGGTTGCACTTACACTATATTTATGACTGAATGTGAACAGCACACATTTTAGCTAATTTAGTCAGCTTTGTGGATGTTTTTTTATGGGCCTATACTTTGATAATGTGTAAGATGATGTTTGGCTTAATAATATGTTGTACAGTGGTTCAGAGTGGTTTTGTCATTCTGCCATATTTGACTGTATTAGCTTATATCAAATGTTTATTCATCCGACATTCATGTGAAACTGTGACAACGCAATAAACTGTCTATTTGTGTTACCAAAATCTAAAATATTAAATTAAATCCAAAATATAAAAAATTTATTTAATTCCCAGTGACTGGGAATGACAGGTCACTGGGATGCACCACTGTACCCACTGTATCAGGATCAGTATTCAGAATAATTTAGTAACACGATTACAATCATCAGGATCATCAGTAGAACGATATGCTAATTTAGACAGAACTGTCATAATGCCATATGTTTTAATTTTGTATTCACTTCCTAGCAAAATGCAAAAGGAAAAACACTGCATTTAATATTCAAAGAATTGTGTTTTGGTGTGAAAAATCTCAAACATACAAAAATTTATAACCAACAGCATAAAATTATGAAAGAAAAACTAACTTGTTAAAATGCTGGGAGTCTGCTCAGTAGACTGAACAATGGAGATGACGGCATCATCCTCGCAGTCACTCATCAGTGCATTGTTTTTGGCCGAATGTTTTGTTGTCTTGATGGGAGAGTCATCTGGTTCAGACAATCCAGACTTGTCAGCAACAGTAGCTTCCAAAGATTTCTTTTCCACGGTCCCAGAAGACTCATTTAAGTATTTATTTTTAATGTCATTAAATAAAGCACTGGAAATATTAGCTGGAGTGCTCTTTTCAGTAGCAGATAATTTATTATTTGGACTGTGTGCTGCTACCTTTCCTTTGGATGGAGTTTCAAAATCATCAAAATCATCCCAGTTGTCTAAAGTGAGACCAAATGAGTTGTCACCCCCAACCAAATGAACCACTTCTCCATCACTGTTGTCTGTGCTTGCTGTGTTTGGCAATCTTGAGACTGAAGGCCGTGCAGAACTGAGTTTGCTGACTGCAAATGGATTGGCTAATGGGTTGATAGTATGTGTCTTGGGCTTGGTAGGTGCAGTAAAGAAGTTAATATTTGAAGAAAGTTGTTCTGGCTTGTTGGGAAATGAACCTTTGGTTACTTCACAGCTGCGAGGAATATTGATATTCCGATTTGAAAAGACATTTAGGCCAAATACCTTTTTGGGAACTTCAGAATTTGTAATGGTGGGTGTAGTCTTCTTTCTAAAGCAAAAACCGCTAAAAGTGGTGGAGATAAAAAAGGGGGTATTTAGACAAATATTACTTTACTAAAGTTGAAGTCGACAACAGTTTAAAATACAAAATCAGAATCTGATAAGTATGTGTGGTCACAAATCCAGGTAAATCCAGGTAAAACAAACAAATCACAATCTGCAACCCAAAAAACACAGAAACAATGAGCTCCAAATATACATTTACAAAACTATATACAAAATTATTAAACTATATACAAAGGAAGTCTAGATGTGTGTAAAATTGCATGTACATCTTAGTAAACATTGTATAAATGTACATATAAGCAGTTCTACACAATATGTGCTATATTATGTGGCAAATACTGGTGTCTATTTGCATATACACAATATATAAACATATAATATAGCAGCAAGTACAAAATAATAGGGCTGCCACTAACAACATAGTAAACAAACAAAATAAAGAGTTAATTCAAACCATCCTGCAGAGTCAACCATTTGCTGCAGCACAAGCATATTATATTATGAGAAAGATGTACAAGGCTGCAATATATCAGTATGTTGAATATTACAATGTAACAGAATAAAAATACAGTGCATGTAGGATCAATAAAACAATATGCAGCCATATTAAGCAGCAAGTGAATAGTGTCTCAGATGGAGGGTGAAAGATTTTGTGTAAAAAGCCGTTGTTTTTTTGTAGTTAGTTACAGGGATATCTGAGTGAGCTTATAAATTCTTACAACCCAGCATGTTCACGTCACTCACAAGATACAAGCATACTTATAGCTCCTAGAATTAATAAGATCACAGCTGGTGAAAGAGCATTTTCTTACAAAGCTCCACAACTTTGGAATAATCTTCCTGTCTTTGTTCAGGATTTGGACAGTCTCAATGTTAAAGTCTGGATTGAAAACTATATAATATAAAATTCTCAGGTTTTTGACTAATATAGATAAAGGTGCTGAGCCCTTGGTGATCAGGGATGTTGGGTTGATGTCGGCTGAGTCTGGTTTCTCTCAAGGTTTCTTCCTGAAATTTTAGGGAGTTTTTCCTTGGCATAGTTGCCCTAGGCTTGCTCAACATGGGTTGCTTTGAGACAATGTATGCAAGCTTTTGTGAAAAGCGCAATATAAACAAAGTTGACGACTTGACTACAACATGCAGCCATATTTAGCAGCAAGTGAATAGTGTCTTAGATGGGGGGGTGAAAATTTTTGTGTAAAAAGCTGTTGTTTTTTGTACTTAGTTATTTAACTACTTGGCAAAGAAATTAGTTTTCATCTAAAAGACATTAAAAGACTCATTTAAACAATAGAAGCTTTTTCCACCACTTGGGAGCAAGTATAAGAGTAAACATCAAGAGATAAGAATTAAGAGTTAGATGTGTGCAGCTACAGAAAGCACAAAACCAGTACTACCCACTGTGCCACCCAGCAGTGTTGTAATAATGTTTAAGGGATGTAAGTTGTATGGCTAAAAGTGGTGGATGTGCTGCTATATTTTGGGTCATTTGAAATGTGAGCTGCTCCAGCTGTGATATAAACACCACTCAGAAATTCATGATGTGTGTCAACCATAAGCTAACCAAGGAGATTCCTTTACTGTGCCAAAACAATCAACAGTTTAAAGAGGATTGTGTATGTATTTACCCGTTTCCGACTCTTGGGTCCCTCTGTGGGGCACTACCGATCCCCAGAGTTACTCAGCAATTATATTTTTACGGCGAAGGTAGTACCAGGTCTTTCACCAACCCTGTATCGCTACATGGACCTTGTGAAACTGCAGGACAATTTTACCCATTTCCCATTAATCTAGTGCAAGTTTTTGGATTGTGGGAGGAAACCGGAGTACCCATAGGAAACCCACGCTGACACGGGGAGAACGTGCAAACTCCGCACAGAAAGCCCCCGGCCCTACCCGGGGATCGAACCCGAGACTTCTTGCTGTGAGGCGACAGTGCTGACCACTTAGCGACTGTGCCGCCAAAAAAAGATTGTATAGAGGTCTAAATCATATTAAAGGCTGGCATAAAAAGCTTCATTTAAAATTATTTGGAGCTCAGCAAATCAAACAAAAAGCTGTTAATGGAGGAAGAAAAAAATTGTAACAAACCACAGGTGGCCAAAGTATTTCCATTAGCTTGTCAACAAGTAAAAATAATTGCAGAATGTATTTACATACAAAGCAAATACAAAGAGACATAAGCATATTAAAAAGACATTCACTGGCTGAAAAATATCAGTTGGGCATACAAAAAGACAAGGAAATATAGCACTTATTTCCGAAACATGCACTTTTCTCACATTTGCTATTGCAGCTGATGTCACATAAGCTAAACTTACATTTTACATTATCATACCAATAATCAAACGTGGTTGTTGGAATAAACGTTTAAATTTTCAGCATTTTGACAACTTGGTGTCAACGGGGCTTGAACAGGTCAATTTGGCCGAGCATGCGCACATCTGTTTTGATGCACCATTCGATAAGCTACTGATGTATTTACAGTGTACAGTATCACAACTCGAAAATACCAGAAAACAGGCTGTATATTCAAACTATTGCGTGGAATCCATATTTTTATGCTGATTTGTATGTAGTCCGGTTAACAAATCCACAGAGGAATATTCCCCGGTTGAGGTTATGTGTACGTACCCGGCTTTTGGTTTGGAAAAAGACAGTTTGCTCTGTGTGGATGAACTGTTATGCCGCTCCAGCTGCTCTTTTAAATTATTTTGAGGCAGAGACAACATTGCGGATGTAAAGAAACAAGCGAACGCATAAACTACAGAAAAATGCTGTAGGAGAGAAAGTTATACAACAGGCGAGTCACTAACTACAGCGTTAGCAACTCACTAACAACAACAGTCAAAACTAGTTAGTGTAAGGTTTTTCTTTGTTGCAAAGAAAAAACACTTTATAGCAGTATGTGCTAAATGAAATTGATGGTTTTGTTAATTCATTTGCGAATCTAAAGCCAATCCTTCAATATTTACAACTGCCTAAAACACACCGCTACTGCTCTGCGCTTTCTGTTCTTCTTCTTCTTCTTGTAGTGTTTTATTGGCGGTTGGCAATATTCTGTGTGCATTACCGCCACTTACTGGTATGGAGTGTGGTTCTAGATGTTTT
>JAOUQU010162825.1:0-14763 GCA_028566735.1 Ammoglanis amapaensis | reverse complement strand
ATCACGACTGAAATACGGCAGGTGGAAGTGAACAACACACACTGGACACGTTTTTAATCTGAAAGTGACCGATAAGGGAAGTTACTCCCAATTTTACAATGTTCTCATGGAGCGGGATGCCGCCCCCCATCCCAACCTCCCCCTACTCACGCCGTCACACCGCAGTCAAAACGGTTCATTTTATTATGTTTACTAAATGTTTTCTTATGTTTCAATGCTTTTTATGTTTATTTAACTCCATGTGTACTGTATTATAACTGTTCTCATTTTAAAAACACGCCGGTATATCGTGTAATTTTCATATATTAATGAGGCAATCGGGGCTCGGAACGAATTAATTGTATTTGTGTTATTTCTTATGGAGAAATGTGTTTCGGATAGTGAATATTTCGGATACCGACCGACCTTTCGGAACGGATTGTGGAGACACTCTGCTGTAGAGGAGCCTTAAACAGTTGATTGCACGTATTCAGCTATTATTTAAAAATATATAGATTTTTTATTGAAATGACTTAAATGAGAAGGAGAAGGTAAAAAAATATGGATACCACATATAAGAGCGTGTACGACTGGATGCACAGAAAAAGGTTTTACTTTTAAACATTTCTAATCACAAAACGATGGTAATAATTCAGTATGATAATCTATTGTGTGTACGAATGGAACCCTTAATATCTACAAAGCACTTAAGAATAACTTAAGCGATGTAGTCTGAATGCTGATGTGCACTTTTTTTTAATCACTGTTAGATGTCGTTAGCTTCTCTCAGAATACAGCCCTTAGAGAACAGTAGAATTAGACAAATCAGATTGCATCGGCTTGTCAATTTAGATCTCCATTACAGACATGCACTTCTTACATGCATATACTCACACTTATATTTGCAGTAGAACCATCACGCAAGTCTCCATTAAGTGCCTTGTGGATTTAATACAGGGCAGGAATTGAATGGTGGAGAGTCAGGAGCTCACATGCTAAATTAGTCTGCTGAATTATTGAACAGCACAGAATGTGTTAAGAAAATTAGCTCTGGGAAAGAGTTAGGTCAGTATGTACTCTTGATGGGCAGTAAAAAAAGGAAAATAAAAATGCAGTGCTGCTGAATTTATGTAGCAAATTAAAGTACTTTCACAATCCTTTGCAGCAATGTGTGTTGGTATAAATGCATATATCTTGCACAACGTAGAGATTTATCTACTAACATGAACATTTTGTTATGACTTTTATATTATTGTTTTGCCATGGGAAAGTATAATGTAACTTGGTTGTAAAGCATGTTATCATCTATATGTTGATCTTTAGGTGAATTATGATTTAAAATGTTTTGCATCTATGCTTAAAATTGTTCTAGGATATTAGATTTTTACTGTTTGTGGGTTTATCTTTGTGAGAACATTTATCAAATTTGGATCACAGGTATCTAAAATATTAGATGTTATGCACCTTTGTAAATTGGATATACCTGAAACATTCATTAATAACACTTTAAATTTGTGTTTTCTTTTATTTTAAGGCAAACAATAGAAACACTCACAAAACACCTTTTAGTGGTAGACTAAAGAGGCAGCATTTGATGAGCCACCCTAGTAACAAGGTGGGCATGATGTGTATGGTGTATTTAGTTTATTTTTTCTCATTTGGGGTGTCAGTTTGCAGGCACAATTGTCCGATGAGTAAAAAAATGACCAAACCAGATGTAGCAGACCAGTACAAAAAGTGAGGAGAACAAAAGAGCTCTACATTGATTGTGCATCTGTCAGTGGAGGAGTGTGAAGATAAACATACCCTCCTCAAACACAATCAGGATTCTTAGTAGTAAAAGACGAGGTGAATTCTAGAAGAATTTGATAGAATTCAAACATTTATAGAACATCAGTAATTTGACTAATGTCTGATCATGGCTAAATCTCTGAATTGTAAGTTTTTAACTTAGCTAGTTGGAAAATTAAAGTTTTCAGTGGGCTTAATTTATTCGTATATAATATATTAAGTTTATTAATGTTTTGTTTTATAATATAACTTGGTCAGGTTGCTGAAAGGACTAAATTGGCATATGCACACTATTTCAGTTTCATCAGCATTTCTCTTAGTACTATATATTCATATATAATTATATGTTTATGGTCACACTGTAGTGTGTAAATCAATCATGTTTATGTACCTTGTGTGTTTACAGTTAATTAATTCAAACTGCAAATTCTCTCAGACAACTACATGAAACAGGTAGTTAGTAAATCAGCATACTGGGGTTCTGAAAATTCTCATCTAATCTCATTCTTACAGCTAGAATTAGCTCAAAACTGTTTGTTAGTTTGATGCTATGAAGTTATGGATATTACCAATCTTCTAAATTACAGTTGATTTATATCAGAATTTATTAAATCTACTTAAAACAGACAGGTTTGACAGGTTTATGTGCTTGTCAGATAGTAATGTAATGAATGTCCGGGTGTAAGAGGCATTGAGAGAGACAAAAAAAATCAATATCAATTACCTGGCTATTGGATAACTGTCAAGAGAAAACTCTTTTTTCACCAACAAGTGATTGCACTGGTCCAGCAATAAAAGGCTAAATATTTCCATGTCGCTATAATTGAAGAATTAACCTTGGGGTGATGATGAGGTAGGAGAAGCAGGACCAATAAACACTATCTTTGGGATGATTAGAAAGTCACAATCATCAAAACTTTTTTTCAATGGAAAGTATTACGAGATACACTTATAATAAATCCAACCTCAAAATAAATAGAGCATGATGTATTTAAATAAAGAAAAATAACCTTTATTGTGATTATACTTGCGTGCAACAGAATTTAATGTGGGAACTCATTTCAGGTCAAGCACTAAGGTTAGATGAGGGCCCAGTTTGCAACATACAATTATTCTTAAACTGATTTAAATGATTTAAAAGACTGAAATGCAGACTTCACCAACCTCATAAAACTGTATTTATAGTTTATGCACAGGGGCCTGGTCATAATGGAACTTTTTAATATAATTTACCTGTTTTGTCCAAAGTTGTCCCATGTGTTACATTCACTGGTTAAATCCAGCTTTTATCCAGTTTTACCACCGCTTAAATCTATTTAGGGCGGCACAGTGGCTAAGTGGTTAGCACTGTCGCCTCACAGCTTCACAACCCAAAAGTCCTAGGTTTGATCCCCGGGTCGGGCCTGGGGCTTCCTGTGCGGAGTTTGCACGTTCTCCACGTGTCAGTATGGGTTTCCTCCGGGTACTCCGGTTTCCTCCCACAATCCAAAAACATGCACTAGGTTGATCGGAAATGGGTAAAATTGTCCTGTAGTTTCACAGGGTCGATACGGGGTTGGAGAAAGACCTGGCAATATAATTGCTTACTAACTCGGTAGCGGTCCACAGAGTGACCCAAGAGTGGGTAACGACTGAAACGTGTAAATACATACATATCGATACATAATTTTATTTAGAGTTCTATTTACAGTTTTTCTATTTACAGGGACACATACTGTTTGAATACATTAAACACCGGAACAGGTCACCAGTCCCACACACAAAATGTCTGTCTAATTTTTCTAATAACTTGACTGCATTTAATTGGCATGTGGGAGAAAAAAGAGCATTTTAATGTCATATTTTAAACACAGCCATGGACAATTTGGTCTCTTCAGTTTGTCTTACCTGCATGTTTTTGGACTTTGGAAAAAACCTGTAGATCCGAGTTAACCGACACGAACACAGGAAAAACATACTTCTGCTACATGCTGCCATTGAAATGATAATGGACATCACAATGGAATAGGTTCAAGTAAAAATTAGACTGGCCAAACAAGAACCTGGGTTAACAAAACGCAGATGCCATGAGACCTTATGAGTTACGCATCACACTTTTAATCCTGATTGGTCATTATTCATACAGGGTGGGAGTCCCTCATACTTTATGCCATTATGATGTCTGCTGCCTAATTAATTACACGAATTGGAGTCAAGAAGAATTATGATCAGGATGTGGCACTCCATACACAAAGCTGATAGTCATATAAACTTACCTTGTGAAGGTGATAAGATGCTATCAGTACTGTTGAACGTGTGTGCATGTTTGGTGCAGCTCTCAGTCAGCAGTGGAGGATTAAATGATAAAAGAATGTGTGAGTAACTATGATCAGACCACATTATATAAAAGAAAAGAAAGATTAAAGGGTGTCCAACACGTGCATCATCTGTGGCAAAAACACAACATGTGTATTTAAATGCATAATTTTTGTTAGGAGCTGTTTTTGAGAGGATGTATCGAGCTTGCGGATATCAAATAATAAAGACTAATTGTTAGAAGACATGTGAGGCAGAAAATTAAGCAGCATTCATGCTCACATTACAAAATCAATAGTTGGCTGGAAGGTGGATGGGCAGATAACATGTTTGTACTATGTGTAATATGTGCTGTCATGTTGACTGATGATTTTGTTCTGGGAATTTCAAAGCATTTTGAAATCTGCATGTAAATTCAAAGAATTGTTGCTGTAGGTCAAAGTCGCTTTTGGTGTCTAGTTGGATTTAGAAATTTTTGTCTTGTGTAGGGACGTGATGGCTATGTGGTTAAGGTACTGCGCTAGTCAAGAAGGTCACCAGTTCAAGCTCTACAACCACCAGGTTACCACTGTTGGGCTTGAGTAAATAATGTAACCCTCAATTGCTCAAAATGGTGTTTTGTTATAATCGTAAGTTGCTTTTGATAAACGTGTCGGCTAATTGCTGACAATGTAAATGTTTCCTGATCACAATTTAAGCCATGATAATAGAAAAATATCATTTGAATCAATATGAAGGATTCTTAAAAAAGTTCTGCAATTTTATTTTTAAACTGCAGATTAAATTCTTGATGTGCGATTTGTGCCAATGTGTGATTCTTGCAGCAATCCAAGAAGTTTTAAGGGAAAGCCTATTCATGTGATTATGATGTGAAAGCAGCAGTGCATCATTGGCCAGAAATATTTTACTTGATGGCATTACGAGGCTGGAAATGGATCACAAAGGAAGATGACTAATTGTGGCAACATTTTGGTGCACTTTTGTACAACCTCAATTTCTTTGCATTTTTTTTAAATTATGTCTCACTTGTACATTTTGGGGGGTAAAAGCACAAATACATTTTTCAAATGATGCTCTGACAAGTGGGCTGCCGGAAGGACATAACTTTTAGGCTTTTTACCTTTTATTACACAGAGTATTGTGTTTGCACTGAGCTTTGCAATCTGCATGGATCAGTCTGTCAAGGCGTGCAAGCATTACTCAGCGTGATCGGAATCTGAGAAGAGTGGGACCTGGGGTCAGTTTTTTGCTCAATTATTAATACACCGTTTTTCACGGATGAGAAAGGGAGGATGAGAGCGTGTACTTGTGTCTCCAGATAGTAGTCTTCTTTGCACCTCATGCTGATGAGTAGTAGCATGGAAGCATTACATGTATAAATTGTTTATAAGATTGCATTTGAGTTATTGTTTTAATGTATTTTGATATACAGAATATGTACTTTATGCCGAACTTTGCGTTTATAGAAGAAAATTTAACTAAATACACTGAAACCTAAATTTAACAGATCGAATGGGGAAAGGTGATTGTCAGAAACTGTTTTTATTTCTTGAGTCTGCAAAATAGGCACAACACTGATGTCCACAAGTACTAAATAAACTTATTTTTTTAACAGAAAATGTATAACACTGTTAAGAGTCAGCATATTCTCGTGGAGGCCACCAGGGGGAATAGGCAATGCGTAGTTCTGGGAAAACGGCGAACTACAGTCCCCAGAAGGCTCAGGGGTAATGAGCAGCAACGACGCGCACCTGACTAAAGGGTTATTTAAAGGGGCACCGAGTGAACCTTTGTGTCACACCCTCTCTCTATCTGTGCACTTCTCGCACATTGCTTGGTTAGGGATCGCGGTTGCAGCAGTGTCGTGTAGTGACCCGCGAGGTAATATTTCTTAGAGGAGCTAGGGAAAGCTTTGTTTCCAGGTGTGGCCGAGGATCGGCTGATGTGATCACTTGGTTCCGGTTCCGATCGTCAGAGCGCCGATCGGGGTTGCGTTAGAAGCGCCCGAGTGAAATCTGCGCATGCGCATCGGGTTCACCCAAAGCACCTCCCTTTTGCTTACTTCCTTGGGTCCTAATAAACCCAAGGAGGTCTATCATACGTCTACGTTTTATAGTTGCGCGTTCTTCTCGTTTATAGCGACCACGATCGTGATTTCGTTAGAGAAAACACGAACGCGTGTTTAGTTTGTATGCTGATGCCTCAGATAACTCTAAGTACAGGGAATTGAGATCAGCGGATCAAATCCTGTGATAGAACATTTATTTCGGTTCTCCTTTTTTCAGTAAATCCTTTTTTCAGCCAGTGTATTTCAGTTATAACTTATTTTCTGTTGGGCTTGGGCTGGCCCGGTGTTGGTTACCTTTGTATTCTTACCCGCTATACTGAATCCCCCTTTTACCCTAGTGGTAATCATAACAAACACTGGTAAAATATTTATTCCCCTAAACTCAACATTAGTTGTATTAAACCTGACGTTTGTCTGAGGTTGTGTGTAACGACACTGGACAACTTTTTTTCAGTTAATGCATTTCTTAATACTTTAGGGGCTTAAATGATTATCACATGACAAAAAAAGGTTCTCACGGCCGTACTTACAGGTTTAGACTTGGGCTCACAATATTATCAGTTTTTTTACAGCAAATACTAGGAATACCCCAGCCAAGAGCGAGAAGAAGGCTAGTTGCACAAGTTTTTGAGACATTGACATTTTTGTTGGGGTTAAAACCACCATTGTTGTTGGCTTTCGTTTCAATATATTGTTTGAGATGAGGAAATAACCATTGCATATTTCTGCCTGAAATGCCCTGTTTTTATGATGTAATCTTACTCTAGGATGAAATTTTTTAGTTTTTCATAAATTTCATTCACAAGCTTAATATCCCTAAGTTTTTGTAAGTAGTATATATGCTTGGATTGCAACACCCATGTTTTTATTACCATCTGACAGTAACACTTCTATAAGCTCTTTTGAGACCCGATTTGTGTATATGAGACTAACTTACATTGTAAAATGTTTGTGATTTTGCAACTCATGCAACAATTCTAAAAAAGAAAGGTATCACTCAAGTAATGCAGATGTGAAACATTGCTCGCACTCCAGCAATGACATTTTGAACTCCTTTTTGATCTTAGCGCTACCATCCTGTGCGATGTTCATGTTGTTCGTATGTCGACCAGGGCTGATTAATGGTGTCTGCATATACTTGAGGAATAAAGTTGATCTGCATATACAGCGGCTACTGCACTTGTGTCTGAAAGGGAATGTGTCAATCTTGTTCTCCACATTCATGGCAGGGGTAAACACCAATAGAGAGGAAGCCAACCCAACTGGGTAAAGAAATCCAACTGGGGCAGGAAAGGTCTTGCCACGTAATGTTGCACATCATTTTTTTAAACTTATATCAAATAATTGCAGTGCTTTTCTGCTTTACCAACAAGATTTTTTTTATTCCGTTACTTTATTACAAGTATTAAAGCATAAGAACGAATGTGAGTTACTTACAAGAGTGGTTTCCTTAACAGGCATTTTATATAACCTCTTAAACTTCATATCTCTCACAGCTGATTAGCAAATCCCACATAGCATGTAGCTTTAATATATTAAAGCTCTTTGAGGAATAAGGGAAATCTATTCGTATGTGAACTTTTCTCTTATTAAGAGACTGTGTGGTAGAGTGAGATGTCTTGGGATGAAATGAACCACAGTGGCTGTGTGACATTGGGCAGATTACTTGGATTAATACATCGCTCCAAAGTAAAAATTGGAACGCAGAGCAGAAAGCAGGGCCAGACATGATCTATGTAAGACAACCCTTAACAAAGTAACGTTTGCTATTGATGCCCCCCCCCTTGCTTGACGTGCTGTTTAAAAAAAAAAGCTAAAATAACTTGAGTACTTATGGCTGTATCTAGCTTTATACTGATACATTTTTTGTGCATAGTGTTGTTTTGTCTTGTGCAATGTTTTGTGACATTTATTATGGAATTCAACAGGTTTCTTCAAGTTTCTCAATTTAATTAAACACAGTATATCCAATTATAACTAAAGTGTGAAAATGTTTGTACATTTAAAGGAATGACGACACATGTTTTATTTAATTAAATAATTCACTGTCACATCATTATCACCACCAATTAGTGTCCAGAATGATTGCTTTGTTCAGTATGAACATCAGCTTAAATGAGTTCTGGTTGGTCATCACAGGTCTCTGGACCCCAGGATGACTGAAATAGTTGCGGGAGGGTCTGTGGTAGAGGTTCAGCAAAACAAACATGCCAGTCCAGATGGTCCCACAGATGCTCATTTGGGTTTAAGTCTGTGTAATGACCTGGGTAGTACATTTCTAGATTGTTATGGGATTTCTCATCATCTTACTGGATCTTCATCCAGTCCAAGGAAAACAGAGCATGTCTGGGCATGCATAATATGTAAGTGTGGATTCATACCCAAATTAGTTGTCTTCCACACTTTATATATCCATCAAGTCAGCTCACAAAACAAGTAATCTTTGATGCTTTCTTTAAAACTTGTGGCACTTATGGTATACAGGTCAAACAATACATCAAACTATTGAGCAGATGATTAAATTAGCATTTTTTAAAGACTTTAAAATAAGCCTTAATAGCGTAAGTTATAAGGGCATTTGTATTGCAACAGCTTTTACAGAGAATGATAAAACAACAATGAAAAGAAACAAACATAATAATAATAAAATAAAATATTCCCAATATTAAGTAAATAAATAATAATTTTAAAGACGGCCATGATAAGAATAGTAACAATCCTTAAGTAGTAATTGAAGTATACACTTACAGTATTTCTATAGTAAAGGATAGTACAGTGACTGAATATTGTATAAGTAGGTGCTTGAACCAGCAACCTTTGATTACTAATTCATAATCTTAACTATTATGTTACAGGTACACTAATATGAAGCAGGGATAGGGAAATAGTTAGGAATAGTGGTATTTTAGGGATGCTTAAACATGCCAAAACCACCCCCACACACACCAGCAGACAGTGACAAGTTACTATACAAGACTTTGATGACATGAACAGAACTAAAACTACAACCTAATCAAACAAATCAGACTAATCAAACGACAGAGAGTCAATGATCCGGCCCCGACCTTCAGGAAACGTGGGTTTAAGCAAGGTGCATAATTAGCTCAAAACAATCATCAGGTATGCGCACCTCATCAGGGTGGAGTGTACGGAGGCAGGCAGTCTGGGTCTGAGGAACACAGTTTTTCACAAAAATAAATCTAATCCAAAATTTTATCAAGAAAGGTATTTTTGTGCATGGGTGCAGCTTTATTGGTTCATGTGATCATTACATTTCTGAAGTGGATTTTTGGAGAGGACACAGTAAACTAGGCTGAGTATACACTGCTTACTGTGAACGTCAGAAAACTCTGGTGTATAGGTATTTACTTTACATGGGCTTTAGCATCCACAGATCAATGAATCATTATACGGCACTAACCAAAAGTTTTTTAAGAGGCAAGGATTCAAGGGATTTACACCCGACGTTAGTGATCGATAGTAAAATACTAATCTATCAAACAAACAAACAAATACCCATAAGGGTTTTTGTCTGTTTAAATCAGGCATTTTATACCGGGTAACATATACTCAACATTAGTGATAATGTTACTAATTAACAACGTTAGTGTTCTACGGTTAAAAGAGCTGAATTTTCTCTTTGCTCACTCAGTGAAGTGCTGATTTATCTCTGGGGTCCTTGTCAAAGATTTACCAGAAAAAAGTTCAAAGAATACCAATATAAGAACAAAAGTTACTTAAATGACTCTCTACTATCACACTAGTAGTAGGTGGATTGGAGTATCTTTGTAAATGTGTTTAATATTGGATTTTAACATTTTTAAACTGTGATCACACCAGACAGTTGACAGTAATCATGAAATGAATGAAATCTTTTGCAGACGATTAGGAATAAAGTCCATCTGGATGGTATCCTGATTCAATTGGATTGCAATTGGATTTCAATGTAATTTTAATCCATTTTAAATTTGTTTACTTTTCCAAACATTAATCCAAGTTCGGGACAACATTTTAAATGTAATGTAACAAAATCATTTGTTTTTGTCAACTTTAGAATCACACTACTTTTTAATCTCTGCAACAGTAAACCTAACATCATTAACTACTTTAACCATGTGTTGCCACTCAAACTTGATTCTGTTAGTTATTCTTCTACTGGGGTCACCAAACACATTCTTCCCTGCCTCAACATTCGAAACGAGGATTTCTACGAATTTAAAGTACTTCCTCCTACTATGAAATGTCTCTTATCTGCCTTGCATTGCTCCATTATCCTGCTTGAAAGAATGGGGAAGCCCACATATAAATATTCATATAATGATTTGCTTGAACATTTTCTGGTTAATTGTGGTCAGTACAGAGAAGGAATATGAGGTTGGTTCAGCTGCTGTGATTTTTAAAGCAGAAACAGGTTTTATTAATCAGATTTTTGTTGTGTGTATGCTGTGTTTTATAAATGAGGCACCTGGTCACCTCCTTGTAGTGTTTGTTTCTTGTCTGTGTCTCTTAATAAATCTTACACGCTAACTTTGAGCCATCTGTCTATTTCTATTACAAGTACTTGTTTTTAAATTTGTTTTTATGCAATAACCCATTACCTGCCAGATTTGGTTTAAAATCATTTTGGGGGCTATTTCTATCTATCTACATGTAAATAAAATAGTGTGTAACTGTGAAATGCATAGTCTGCAATATATATTAGGATTTTGGTCGTAATTGATTTATTTAGTGAATATCCTTGCTGTGAGTGTTTACTTGTTCTCGTGTCTGCATGGGTTTACTCCACATGCTACGGTAACCTCCCACAGTCAAAAACAAGCAGGTGATGTAAAATCACACTGTCCATTTTCCAATTTTTTCTAAACAGATTTTTTTTTAAATATTTAATAAAAAGCTTGAAAAATGATGAATCTTGTGTATTGACTAACCACTTTCTGTCACGGGTGTAACAGAAAGTGTAAAAGCTTGACGTTAAAAATACTAATTAATAAAGAAATTATTACATCTATACATTAATAACTAAAGCTGACACCAATTTTATGTAAGTTCCATATGCCAGTCCAGTACATCATTAACCAAGTGATACTTTAAGCTTTTAACTTCTCTTGATTAAGTTGATTCATAATGATAATTTAGGTTTCTACTTTGCAGAGCAACAAAATGAATTGCTTAATTCTGTTCTCTCAGTAAATTGGATACTGTTTCTTTAGGAGAGACTCTATTTTGAGCCTGTAGGAGAGGCATAGGAAGAGAAAAAGAAGGTGCAGAAGCAGCTCACACTTGAAATATAATACTAACCTCATGTTTTGTGTGATTTTAAGTCCACTTGGGTCTCAAGTGCTGCAATAAACACTCCAAGTGTGAGAAAAACATCTATACGTTTACTGTAACTCAGTATATTGTTTATAATTTGGTGGAATTTGCTTAGAACCTTCATGGAACCACCCATCACCCGGTGGTTCCTCCAATCAGCATTAACACCTGATAGGTCAGGTGGGGTCAACAACAGCTTAAACATGAAACAGTTTATTCTGAAAGGGACTGAAACTGGCAAGAACACAATAAGTGAGATCTCTTTATGTGAGAGTGAGTTTGGTTAAAGAACTTCATGGACATGTTTTGTAGAGTCCATAACCCTGTTCTAATGTGTTTAAAAGAGGAATATGTCTCCTTTTTCAGAGTATACATAAATAAACATTCATAACCTGCTACTGTAACTAGACTTTATATTATTGGATTGTAAATCAGTTATTATGTGTTTAATCAGATTGGATCTGATTTTTTTTATAATGTTTCATATTTGTTTTTAGAATCTCAAATCTCGGGAGTGGAAGTCTCCGAATATCAAATGTCACTAAATCAGATGCCGGCCTCTACACCTGTGTGGCACGCAACAAGTTTGGAGTAGCAAGCAGCTCTGGGATGCTGGCGGTGAAAGGTTTGAATCTTTTTTTATAATGTTGGCAAGTTTGTACATCTATGTTGCAAACAAAATCTGAGTGGTTTAAAGAAAGAAGAGAACATTTTCTCTCCTAATAGGAAAAAAAGATTTATATTGTCACCGTTGCTGCATGTAAAAGCCCCGGGGATCCTGGATCCGATTTCAATCTTGTCCCAGATTTAGAGATCTATTATGCAGTATTAAATATGAATGAGATTGCATGATAGTGGATGTTTTGTGCAGAGAATGGAGGAGGATCTTGAGTAAGTTACTGTTGCACTAAGGAGAAAGAAGCATGCACATGGAACCTATTTTGTCTTTTACTGTATGATATCAGTTTCAGGTTCCTTCCAATTTTTATCAATGGGTGAGCGTTAAGAGTCATTCTTGGATCGCTACCGTTTCCATTCTCTGTGCAGTTGCTATAAATCAGGCTGCAGAGGTCAAAACTGCAGCACTTATGGAGACTGCTTTCTGTTAATACTAGTTTTGAGAATGGCTTATAGTTTGGTTTTTAAGTTTGCTGTTTCAGGTTTTTATGGTGGCAGTGTGTATTAACTCCAGGTTGTAAAGAGTAATCACCAAATTTCAGCTCTACAAAACGGCTTGATAACATTGTTAACAATAAAAATCTCATTAGCTCAAGAGAATGGTGACTGGAATGGATGATAGGAAAAGAGCTGTTTGCTTTAAAAATGTATTGTAGTTTTGTTTCTGTTAACCATGGTTGCCTCCAAGAAAACATGTGCAGTCATCATTGCATTGCATCATAAGGAGTTCAGAGGCTGCTTGTAAACTTGCACCCCTAATCAACCATTTATTAAATCATCAAGCACTTCAACGAAATAGGTTCTATTATGTTGATGAATGCTTCAGAGTGACTAAGAAAATCAAGCTAGCATCAAGAGCGTCTTCTAAAGAGGATGCAGCTAGAAGATAGGGTCACCATCAGTGGAGAGCTCGTTCAGGAATGTTAGAGGGCAGGTACAGTGTGACGAAGGCTTTTAGATAGCTTGCTGTCAAGAAGGGCAGCAAAAATCTACTTTTTTCTAATAAACACCAGTATTGGAAGCCCTTTTTAGACTCTTTGGTACATCTGGGGAAAATATTGTTTAGAGCAGAAAAGGTTAGCTGTATCCTGAATCTTGTGTCATGTAAACAGGACATTCTTGTGTTGGTTTGCTTGTCATCCATGAGAACACTGAGAAATAAGGAATTGTTAAAAATTGATTGGTAAGGAACTCCCAAATTAACACCACTGACACCGAACACAAGACATAAAGTTTCCATTAAAGTAATTTTAAGTTGAGTCGTTATAGAGCTGGGAGAGCCGGTAAATGCAAGAGTGGTCTGGGTTGCAGTGTGGCAGGATGCTCAACACGTAAGGGAAAAGTCAGAAAGCAAGCAAGACTCAGGAGGACCACCAGGGACTTGAAAATACAAGCACATATGAACAAAGCAGGAATAAAATAACTGGCAGATAAAGCAGGGGAGTGAAATTAGTTTGTGTAACAAAGACACAAACTGGATCCAAGTGACCAAACAAAGACAAGGAACGCGTAAAACACTTAGTTATGGGATCACGATCCAAGAAGGCAAAAACACAGGGAAAAAGTGAAGGTTTTATATAGGCAGGGGCATTAAAAGAATCAGAGGTGCCGAATTAGAAGTGGGAGTGAATGGAGGATGATATTTTAGAGACAGTAGCTGGTAGTGTTGGTACCTGAACACTGGTTTGCTGTAGTTTTTTTTTGTTTTTTTTCCCTGGTAGTTGGACCTATCATTTTTTCTTAACTTTAAAGTTACTAGTCTAAAATATGCTCAAGTAAAAAATTAACTCAAGTAAATAAAATAGAAAACACATGTTGATACAACCTTTGGTGTGTGTTCACTAGAATCTGTCAATGTATGTTTCACTGCACGGATTGGGTTAAATGTGGAGGAATAATTCATAATGAAAAAAAGTAAGTACATCATTCAACGTCTTCAGGCTTTTGGGAGGTCGCTAACATTTATTTCCAATGCAAGTGTAGAACACCTACAGAGGTAAAGCATTTTATTCATCATGGGTTGCTACAGTAACTGCTTTGATTACCTCTCTTAGCCTTTTTCTGTCCCCTGAGACACAGAATTTCATATGTAGAAAGAAGTTCTATGTGCGTTATTTTTAAATGCAACCTGATTTTTTATAGAAAGATGACTTGCAGTGTGGATGGTACTTGTTCTGCACACCTTTATCCATTTTTTTCATTTTCCAATATCAGTTTTTCTACATTTTTTTCAGTATTTGGGTTCGTATTAAATATATATTTATTTTATTTTTAGGTAAGGCACAGCAACACAAGTTTAAAAACACTGAAACATTCCTCAGATCTAGAACCATTTCCCAGGCAAACATATAGTTCCAACTTAAAATAACTTGAACCCAAAAGCTGTGAGATGAAGTCTATGATGCAAAGGCACTACAGTGCACTGCTCTATGCATCCTAGTGGCTAGTGTGGCACATTGCTGAGTTCTGAACCAGAGAATTCAGACTCCCTACAGCTCCGCGTGTGCACATGCAAATTCTGTAAATAAAAAAGATCATTGTTATTCAGGTAAACTGTTAGTTTAAAACAGGGGTCACCAACGTGGTGCCCGCGGGCACCAGGTCGCCCGCGAGGACCTCATGAGTCGCCCGCGGGCCTG
>JAOUQU010162717.1:0-14764 GCA_028566735.1 Ammoglanis amapaensis | reverse complement strand
CCCTAACAGAGGCAGGAAGATTATTCCATAGTTGTGGAGCTTTGTAAGAGAATGCTCTTCCACCAGCTGTGATCTTACCAACAGTATTATATTCTACTACAGATCAGTATAGTTATTCAGTCAACATATGTTAAACAGACAGTTGACTATAAATAGGCATTACTTAAAGATAATTCATGCTACCGGCAATGGAACTACATTGAGAAGAAATGTCACAAGATTTGAAGGTGAATTGTTTTGGATTTTTGGAAATTGTTCTTCTGTTCAGTTAGATATTGATCAAAATTTTAAAAAAGGGTACTATTTTAACCACTGTATACAAATGGCTAAATAGTCAACTGAGCAATAGGTTTCCTGTTATACTTACTAGTCTCAGCTCTTTGTTCTCTGTCTTTTGTCTTTCAAGTTCTTCTAGCAGCCGTCCCTGTTGCAGCAGTTTGGCTCTAATACACAAAAAAACTAAATTAACTTGTGTTAAAAAAAGAACAAATCTATGAAATTTGTTCCAGAAATTGCAATGCTTTCGATTTATTCCATATGCCTGGAATTTACTTAACTAACATAAATTTACTTTTCTGAGTTTAATAACAACTAAATTACTGATGTTAAATTGTGGCTTTCATGACATAAAAAATTACGGATACTTTGCTTACAGGTAAAACTTCAGGATCAACTTAAAATGCAATATAACAGGTGAACTTCAAATGACCTTTTCTAAATTTTGTCCAACAGTGGAACGTGTCAGGATTGCAACAACAAGAAAAAAAACAGCTACAGACTTACATACTATTAGGTCGCTAACAATTTTTTTTTAAATTATGTAGCGCAAATCTATCTTAACCCTGTTATGATAATGTAATGTTACATGTTTTACAACTTGTAATGCAATGTGATAAATTGGAATTTTATACCTTCTCATTTTCCTATCTTCCCATTATACATCCTTTTGTTTATATAAAAAAATATATAGGGAATAATATAGTTTTATTATGACTTTTAAATTCCATAAAATACTGAGATTAATAAGATCGAATAAAATAAGCAATTAGTAAAAGTATTTTTTCTGAAACACGTTTGTCTTATTTTATTTGAATGTCTGGCATAATTGCTATCCTCCTGGGCAACTGAGCAAATTTACACATGCTGTCTTCCATCTCTGAAATAAATGTAGGTTACATGAAAATACACCTTGACCAGAGAGGTCGAAAGTCCGGCCAGAGGGCCAAATGTGGCTCATGAGCAAATTTCTACCGGCCCGCAACCTCGGTCATAAAATCAATATGTGGCAAGTGAATTGATCTCTGGAGATCCCAATTCCTTTTAGCAAACCTCTTTTCTTTTAAACCTTCCAGCACTATTTCATTTCACCACCAAGTCTTCTTGTCCATCTTCCTCTGTCCTGAGGTCACACTAGTATTTTCCTACCATCATCCCTCAATACGTTTGCCATCTCTACCCATGTGCCAAAGCCACCATCAACACTACATATTGCCCGTCAGACCTCATCCCAGAACTGTAAACCAGTCTTCATCCTTTAGCTTCCACCATCTGATCTTTGGTACAGTTCTCACTCTCTGCCTTCTCCAAAACCACCCTATACTTTCCCCTGGCACCACCTTGCAATCACTAATCCCTTTCAGGTCTCAGGACTAAGTTCTCTTACAGAGAATTTAGTCAACCTGTGTGCAATTTACCCAACTCTTTGAGTCACTCTGTGCTCTTCCTTTTTCTTAAAATAAGTATTAAGAACAGCCATTTCAGTTCCACTGTTTCCACCACCATTTGTCCTTCAGTATTCCTCTCCTTAATACCATATCTACCCAACAAGTCCTCATCTCCACTATTCCCTTTACCCACATGTCCATTTAAATCAGCTCCAATAACCACTATTTCTTCTTTGGTTACCTGCACCACAAGTCTTTCCAGAATTCCTCTTCCTCTCCATTTTGCAACCAACCCGAGGAGCATGTGCACTATTGATATTTCACCAATACTCCATCAATTTCTAACTTTCAACAAATTACCCCGTCACCTCCACTACACTTTTACTATACTCCTCCTTCAGGATTACCCCTACTACATATCTCCTACAGTTCACATCATGATAAAACAGTTTGAACCCCCAACCGATGCTCTTAGCCTTACTCCCCTTCCACTTGGTCTCCTGTATACACAGAATATCTACTTTTCTCCTCTTCAGCATATCAGCTAGCTCGTTCCCTTTACCAGTCATTGAACCCAAGTTCAAAGTTCCAACTCTAACCTCAACCTTCCTGCTCTGCCTTTTTCTCCTTTTGCTTCAGCACTCTTATTCCCTCACCTCCTCCTCCTTGACCCAACAGCATCACTGTTTCCACTAATGCCCTGTTGATCAACAACATCAGTGGGGGTCGTTGTTAACCCGGGCCTCGACCGATCCGGTATGAACTGTTTGTGATATGCATCATTTGTTTTGGCTCAGTTTTACACCAGATGCCCTTCCTGACGTAACCCTCCCTATTAATCTGGGCTTGGGACAGGGACTAAATTACACTGTTCTGTGCATCCTATTGGCTAGGTTTGGTCTCAGCCACTATGCCTACATATTAAATATTGCCTTTAATAGATGGCAAATTCTTAAATCCTGTCTTAAAAAAGGACATTCCACCAGCATTGTCTGTGACAGAAGCCTTAAATAGACAGACACTATTATCTCTATGAGCATCTAGCTTTACCCAAACTACACACAATCCAGGCAATTCTTATTCCTAGTCCCATGAAGGTGGAACAAGTGGTCAAGTACTACCAGAGCAGGGGCGCCATTCAGTAAATTCAAGAGGCTCCCGAAGCTCTTAAGCTCTTAAAACACTAACAAAACCTCTAACAAAAGCACTGTTATAAATTTATTTATAACAAAATTTATTTACCCAAAAGCGTGTCTAACAAGGTTTCCCTAATGCAGCTGCAAAATGACTAGATGAGAAAAGTCACTAGCAGGCCTTTTGAAAAACGTGTCATGTCCATATGGTGTCAAGTCTGTATAATGAGTAAGTATAATATAAGTATGTATACTGAGAATATTTTGTACTTGATATACTGCCGCTCTTTGGATGCAACTTCCTCTCCATGCTGTGCAGCACGTAAACAATCTTCAAAGACATCGGTCTTTGCACTTCCTGTGGCTTCCTTTAAAACTCTCTGCTGCTCCAATTCAGAAAGACGATGTTCTAGTTCAAGTCTGACGCAAATGCACACAAATAACAAATCAGTATTCAAAGTATCACAAACCACCTGCAATCAATAGGCCAAATACTTGAAATACTTATTTTTTCAGAGGTAATTTTTTTTTTACTTCTCTTCTTGAACTGCAGCCATTTTTCTCATCTCTTCCTCTCTAGTGTCCTTGAGGTTTTGCATAATTTTCTGCTCTTTATCAGAAAGTAACTCTTTATTTATTTTCACTGTAGCTTTCAAAACTTCAAGATCAGACTGAAGACCTGAGAAAGAGAGATCAACAATGTTAGGCAAGTTTAGTGATCAGGTGAAAAATGACAATTAACAAAAGTGGAGGGTTTTTTTTCAGACAGAAAGGTGGAAGATGCAGACCTTTGCATGACCGCTGGAGAAGTAACACATGGACCCTAGTGATGCGGTAACTAGTGAGGGATATCATGGTACAAACAAGACTTATGGAGATGGAGAATTTTGTAGTGGTGCTTAATAAAAGTATAATTAAGTTTTGTTTGGTGTATTCTTAACAAGGTGTTAAGCCTCTCTGAAACCAAAAGCAGGTCTCTTAATGTAAAAAACATTATTTACATAACAACGCTAGTTGAATAAAGTTCTATATGGCCTTAAGAAAAGAGATTTGACTACATTAATAATCAGCCAGACGTGTACCAGTACACCTGTACAACCATAGTTGCGAAAGTGATGGTCAACAGTTTGGACAGAGAAAATGGGGATAAAAGTGGTAATACATCGCATTGAATGAAGGTCCAATAAGAAAAAAAGCCTATTCAACTTCAAAAGCAAAACATTATTAAAGAGCATGTGCAACAGATGTAAAAAATGACATAATCAAACCATGGGCCACTCCAGTATTTTGGTACACAAACCAGACAGCTCTTGGCTGTGTGTATCAATCGTGCTATCCCATGCCGTTAGTACATGGCATTCTGGAATCCATGCAAGATGTTGCGTTTTTTTTTAGCACATCAGATTTACAAAGCGGATACTGGCAGGTGGCAATGGACAAAAATAGCAAGTTCAAAAAGGTGGTCATCACACCTCAAAGTTTGCACCATTTTAAACTAATGCTGTTTGAGTTAAAGAAAGCTTGTACCTTTCAGTGCTCAATAGAACAAGTGCTGAGACAACTAAAAGGCAAAACTTGCTTAGTTTAAATTGATGACAAATGCTTTTTAATAGGCACAGACAGATTTAGTATGTGGTGCATAATACAATTATATGTATAATACAAGCAAGTTGTTCTGTGTATTCCAAAAAAAGTTTTAAGCCGCCCTGCTCTTAATAAAGGTGTCGAGTGCATACTAACTTCATTAAAGCAAAGGATGAGAAAGAAATTCCTGAAAAAAGGTAGAAAAAGATGGATAGGAAAACAGAATTTTAAAGCATACTTTCCACTTGAGTTTGCAATATATCTCGCTCCTTCTCCACTTCTCCTCTAGCTTTCAGACATTCCAGTTTAACATTTGCCAGTTCCAATTTGTGATTGTGCATTATTTCTTCTACCTGTTTTGTATTTATTGCACACAGAATGAAAATTTGAGGTAGGATTGGTTAATGTATTCAGAGAATGTAGTGATCTAGGCACACCTGATGGTGAAGAGCATTCATTTCTCTCTCAGTTTTATGAAGTTTAATTGTGAGGGTGGTGCTCTGCTGCTGGCTTAGTTGCAGTTCTTTCTCCACTCTGTCCAGGTGCATATGCAAAGACTGTTTCTCTGACTGCATCAAATAATAAAAACACACTATTTAAGCAATTATCCACAGCGCAGAAAACATACCCTAGAGCTCTAGCTCATTTACGTAATAATAAATATTAGAAATGTAACAAAACACTATATGATATGAGTCACAATACTGGGTTCATGATTTTCACAATTTGGTTAAACAACATGAAAATGAAGACAATTGACTTATTCTTAAACTTAAGGTTTCTTATTACTATTGTTAGAAAACAGAAAGATAAATAAGGTTTCTATGAATAACTTATTTATCTAAACAATGTGCGTATTGCCATATCAGCAACATATTGGCTATATTGTGGCAAAAACATGCATTTAAAATCCAGAGTATTACATGTTTATATTAACTGTTTTCAATTAAGATTTTTTAAAAAGGCATATTCGGCAATGGGTTATGACTGTCTGGTCTTGCCTATTAAAAAATATGATTGTGTGTAATACCAATGTTTTTGGTTATTTGATATACTTTTTTTGCTATTTCTATCTGCAGGAACCCTTGATTTTTTAGTAAGCCTCTTGTCAATGTATTTCCGAATAATGTCTTGCTATTTCGCCAATCTGTCTGCTTTTTTATGTCCGTTCATGTCACAGTCATCTGGAGTCCTGCAGTGGAAAATCCTGAAAAGTTTTCCATATTATGCAGTTTTGAGTGATTATTTGGTGATTTGTTTTCATAGTTTCCAAAGCTTGAATGCAAGATTTGAAGTTTGAACAAATAACATGCTATATGAGAAGTAATAAACATGAAAAAGAATATAGAAAGGCATGAACTTCTGCCATGAATTTTAAAGCATTAATAAGCGGGTGAATGCTGTTGCAGTGATGTCTTGGTACAAAAGACATTGCCCACGTGAGTATTTGATCCATCTGAAAAAAAAGATCTTTGTTTTTGGAAAGTTCTTGAGGCTCACAGGATGATCAAAGCTTTGGTGGTATACAGTGTTTCGTGGTTTCAGGTATAAAGGTGCGGCTGCACCATCAACTGTACACCCATACATTTGATGGTGCAGATGAGGGGCCAGATGAAAGCAATTAATAAGTGCTTCATGAAATGTAAATTTGGTATTTTTTTAACATGTAAACTGCCACAGTACCTTAGCTGATAGGTGTGTTCTGCGTGTTTGGTTGGGCTAATACATCCTGGCTGAGCCCTATGTATAACTCCAGTTGTTAAGTGCACAATTTCGTTAACTTCCTGTATTTTGTTATTATTTATTATATTTACAAAGTTCAGACACTGCTGTTTAAGAAAGTGGATATGGGTCTTGAAGGTAAGTTTGGAGTCTAGCCACAGCCCTAAAAAGAATACCAACCTCTTAGCTTTTATAAGTTTGTCATCTGACCAAAGATGAGGCTCTCTCTCCATTTAAGAAAGTCCATATCTAAATTGTATTTATTGATAACTTGCGTGTTTGTATAATGTATGAGAAAATAATGGCACAGACTGCTATTACAAAAGTTATCCACATATTTACAGTAGAACATGCCATTGGAATCCAAAAAATGGACCAATTAATTGATTTTAATATTAAAAACAGTTACAGACAGTACTTCACCATGGAGGACACCATGCTTTCGATGGTACAGATCAGATTAAAAAGGTTTTTGCTAAAATAGTCAAATAGTCTTATTCTGTATAGGTCATCTAATATGTCACGCCTCCTTTATACACCTTCTCAATGGAAAAAAACAGAGACTACATGTTGCTTGTTAGCAAATCCATTATAAAAGTATTTTTTCTGATTAGATAATCATTTGCAAAATTGTTCTTTCTGAAACAGTTTTGGTGTTTATTCCAAATCTTGTTAGTTTCCAGAAACCACATTAAACTCTTATTCACTATTTGTTCAATTGTTTTGCCCAGAGAGCTTGCTAGGGCATATCATCATCAACTGCTTTTTGACCAAGCATGGAAATTGTCACCAAACTATGTTTTTTGAGTTTTGCTAAGGATTTGAGTATTGAGTTTACTTTCTTTCTATTAAAAAATGAATTATTAATACTATTATTTCAGCAGATTGGTATTAAGATGTATGAGGAGGTTCGAGAACTGCTTCATGGAATATTTTGCAACTGGATCATAGTGTTGCAATTTTTAGTTTACACCGGAAGTTTTTCACAATTTATTTCTGTTTAGATGATGTACTAAGCCTATTCGATATGCTGATAATCAAAGGGAAGTGATTATTTCCACAAAGGTCATCCTCTCTTTGCCAGTAAAAATCTCTAAAGAACACAAAGAGAGATAAATAGCTGAATATGTTGCATGTCCTGAGTAAAAAGGCCAGGTGCCAGAATATGGACATGGAGCTACAAAGTCCAGAAAACATCTGCTGAACAGAACAGAAAACATCTGCTGAACAGAACAGAAAACAACATCTGCTAATGTTGTTGTAGATGTACTACAATTTTTGGCCCCTGTATTTAGTTGGGATAAGTAGCTTGAAGTAAGCAGTAGTTTAATCGATGGTACTGACACCACACAAAATTGTGGCTATAAAAATCACCTAACATAACAACGTTAGGATAACAGCCCAATGGGATAACTGTATAATAAGTTTGTTTAAAATCCTGGCTAGAACATTAAATCAGGATGAAGATAAACAGACAAAGGTCATACTCAAACAAGGCACCTAATTGCTCACCTTTCTCGGGTGCCAGAGTTCAATGTTCAAAGAGTTCAAGGAAGCTTTATTTGTCAAATCTATATACGTATATATACATACATACAAGATCTGAAATGTGAATTTCACGTGCCATAAAGGATACATTCTTTACGTGGTGTTTCAAAATATTATGCAATCATCAGCTATTACAGTACAATTGAGAGGTTTTTGAACAAACTGCCAATGAAAAAATAAAACACTTAAAATGAATGTTCCAAACTATTATGCCCAGCAGAGTTTAACATTTTCATTTTTATAAAGAACAAAAAAGGTAATTTGTGAAATTATAAGCATTAGCAGGTTATGACAAACTGAAAAAACTGTTTTCAAGTCAAAACTTCATTCAAGATGATGTTACATTTGAACCTAGATGTCAGGTTTTGGATGGTATCTGCTTCAATTGTTTTGCATGAGGACATAATTCCTCCCCAGAGCTGTTGCTTAGATGTGAGCTGCCTCCTGCCATCATAGACACTACCTTTGATGATGCAGAGGTTCTCAATGGGGTTGAGGTCAGGGGATCATGGGAGCCACACCACAAGTATGCCCCCTTTTATGCCCACAGCAGCCAGAGATGCAGATGTGTTTTTTGCAGCATGAGACCACAGTCATGCATGCAAATGATCTTGCTGTGAAATGCATGGTCCTTCTTCTTGAACTATGGCAGGAAGTGCTGTTTGAGAAATTCCAAATACAATAAGGAGTTTTATGGTCATCTTTACCCCTTCAGGGATCCTCAAGGGTCAGTCAATCTCTCTCCTCATGATTCCAATGCAAAACATTACTTATTCTTGTTGGTGCCGTAGTATTGTTTGCATAGGGTGTCCATCAACCAGCCATCCTCCACTCCATCCATCTGGACCATCAAGCATTGCACGGAGAACAAAACAGTTTTGAAGTCAGTCATCATGTATTGTTTGGCCCACTAGAGCAGTTTCTGCTTGTATGCAATGGATAGAGAAAGTCAACAGGATGGCTTACGGACAGCTGTAAACCTCTGGAAGACCCTGCAACTTGTTGTTGGAGGTTGGAGGCACCAGCAGCTTCAAAAACTTGTCTGTTGCTATGACAAGACATTTTGCAGCAGATCTTGACATAATTGCCTATTGGAAAGAGTCCTCAATTTTCCTTAATCAGCACGACCACATGTGTGCTCTGAATCAGCTACATACTTTTTAATTGTGCGAAGATCATGATGAAGTTTCTTAGCAATGTTAATTGTAGTCATGCCTTGACCTTGACACGCCACGATTTGTTGGTTCCCAGCAGCCGACACATCCTTTTTCTTTCCCCTCTTGGCTGAAAATGTAGGCTGATTAATTATGTGACAGCCTTCTTAAGTAGTCTTGCCTTTAATTGGACACACCTGTCAAACTAATTAACACCGGCGTCTACAATTGCTTTTAATGATATAAAGAGCCCTGGCACAGATCACCATCAATGAGTTTAACAGACAACCAAAAAAAGTCTTACCTTATCACTCCTAAACACTTTTTGCATTACAATTTAAAACACAGTGTATGTAGAAACTCATATCTCCAAGTAAGCCAAAATGTACAAAATAATTCAGTGGTTTTTAGAGTTAGTTTCACATCTTACCTCTAAAGCCTTAAATGCAGAATGTAAATCAGCAAGCTGTCTGAGTTGGACACGTTGTGTGTTTTCAGCCTGTGCTCCTGTGCTGTCTTTCTCAGCGCGAAGTTCAGTTACCTCAGCTTCAAGGCCACGGAGTCTCTGGTGCAGCTGTGCCTTTTCTCTCAACAATGCTTCAAAACGTTTCCCATCACGTGCAGGATCAGCGCTTTGTAGCTGTGTGGTTAGCTCCTCCTTTTCTCTCTCCAGCCGAGCTAGCTAAACGTGAATTGTATATGAATAGCAATCCCAGTAACTTCACAACAATTCAAAAGGCATGACCATGCAGTTCTCCTCAGTAATTTAAAAATGTACTTGTATTTCATAATATCAATGCTGTCAACACCACAGTACCTTATCTGATAGGTGTGTTCTGCGTGTTTGGTTTGGCTAATACATCCTGGCTGAGCCCTAGGTATAACTCCAGTTGTTAAGTGCTTTGTTTTGTTATTATTTATTATGATATTTAGAAAGTTCTGGCACTACTGTTTAAGAAAGTGGATATGGGTCTTGAAGGTAAGTTTAGCCACAGCCATAAAAAGAATACCAACCTCTCAGCTTTTATAAGTTTGTCATCTGACAAAAGATGGGGCTCAGGATTTAGGGTCTCGTGCCGAAATGACGGCAAACAGTTTTTGTCTTGGACAACTTGAACCCATTTAAAGACAGCCCATATCTAAATTCTATTTATTGATAACTGGAATGTTTATATAATATATGCTATAATAATGGCACAGATTGCTAATACAAATCTTATCCACATATACACAGTAGAGCATGCCATTGGCATCCAGGAACTGGACAATTTAATTAATTTTATTATGAAAGAGAGTTACAGACATTTCTTCACGCTCAAGGACACCCTGATTTTGATGGTATGGATAAGTCTAACAAAGCTTTTGCTAAAATGGACAGTCAAACAAAGTACTGCTCTGAATCCTATTCCGTATAGGTCGTCTATGATTTCATGCCTCCTTCATCTTTTTAATGTTGGAAAAAAGAGAGACTACATTTTGCATGTAAGGAAATTCATTATAAATGTATCTTTCATGTGGTTGGCAATGTAATGCATTTTCATTTAAAAATGCAGATCTCTTTGAGCAGTTAATTAATTATATAACTATACACACATAAAACATTTTCATGTTTTGTTTGCAACAAGAAAACTGTAGGAAATATAACAAGAAAATTTGGTTGAAAACTTATTATGGAATACGCAATTGTAATTAAAACAAACTGCCAAATACACTTATAAGTAAAATCATAGTACATCAGCATTGTAACATATTCCCCTCTCATCCAGAATGCGTGCATGCTCCTCTTGTTGGTGGTCAAATTCTGATTTTAAAAAAGTAAAATCATAGCGGAGTTTATTGTATTCACTTCTGTACTTCTCAGCTTCCTAAGTCAGACAGAAGAAATATGAATTATTAAAAAAATATTTTTTTTTCAAATGTATGTAAATTTAATGGACACAGAAATATTTTTTGGATAAAGTAACTATATCAAAAAAACAAGACAAGCAAAAGCATTATTTTTATGGCTTAATGCTGTAAACTTCAAAAGAGGATGAGATGTACTTAACACTTTAGTTCAAGAAAACAAATTGGTCTTACCTCCTCTAACTTAGTAAAATGCTCTCTTACAGGAGCTTCCATTTCCTGGTTTAAGTGGGCTTTCAACAGCTCCATTCGCTGAGGGGTCATTACCTACATCAGACAAAAACAAAATTCATGAATGATAAATGTTATTTCTAAACACGTTTAATTTCAAGTATTTCCTTAAATACTCTCAAATAAAAAAAACATGACATGTATAAAAATAAACATGAAACCAACATAAAATATAATATATTCCATAATAATAATGTATGTATTAGCATCAGACTTGAAAAGTGCACGAAAAATGTGCCTCGGATCGTGTGCGC
The DNA here is from genome assembly GCA_028566735.1 of Ammoglanis amapaensis. Classification (NCBI taxonomy): domain Eukaryota; kingdom Metazoa; phylum Chordata; class Actinopteri; order Siluriformes; family Trichomycteridae; genus Ammoglanis; species Ammoglanis amapaensis. The sequence goes on along the minus strand of JAOUQU010162717.1, from coordinate 3,569 downwards.
ACAAATGCTGAAATTAATATGGTTGAAGCAACTCTGCTATTTTGTGAATATACGCGGATGCTGAAAAATGCACAGAGGATACATGTGATGTTTCGTTGGCATCCTCAACTATCCCGGGATTCATTGCGCAACAGTACACATTTGCACAGTTTAATGTTAAAGTTTAATATTAAAGTAAACTTGATAGTACAATATAAAAATCATAAAGCTTCTCTTTCAAACCCAAAATACAGATGTTACATAGTGACAACCTGAAATTAAACTTTATTGGAAAGCACCAACATGAACATGTTCATTCCTCCAGATAATTAAATACCTTTCTGCAAGATTAAGTTGGAATAAATTATTTTACTCTGATCTTAAAGTTGTAGCTGGCCACTAGTAAATTACTTACTAGTAAACTTACACAAACAGAGAATACAGTGTAGAGTTGGCTGTCCCATTTCAGTTCAATTTTATGTGCCCTACCGTCCTAAAGGATGCAGGGACGCACTAACAGTTTAGTAATAAAAAGCATGAAAAACATCTAAGATCAGCAGATAAATGCCAAAACAAAGCAAGACTGGAACAGCTGGATAAGGAAAGATTGAAACAGGCAGAAAATGAAGATTTTCACTTTATTCACAAATGAATATTGTTATTGAAAAGAATTCATGAGCACAAGTCTGCAGTAACATTTTAGCAACACCAGGTTATTTTTGAAGCAGAATACCCCAAGTAAAGTTTACCAACATACGGAGCCCCAGAGGGGACATAGTGGGAGGAAAAAATTGCACCCAGGAGAATGCATGGTGGGAAAAAAAAACATTATGCGCCCCTTGAAGAATTCGTTTAAAAAAGTTTTGGGTCAAACAAGTGAAAAAAATGTTTTTTAACCCATGAGAGGACATGGTGATTTTTTTGCATATCCATGAGAGGGCATCATATTAAGTTGAAAACCTGAGGGCTCAACGTAGGGGGCTATCAATCTGTTAGCATCAAATGATCTAGCTTCACAGCTTCAATGTAGTTCCCTCTGACAATTTCTTGGTTGCTGCTTGTAATGAATGCATTTAACAAAACTGTATTTTTAGAAAACCCATCATCACACCCATTAATACAAAAGCCAAAAGGCTTTAGTAGTATATATTTCATACATTCTGTCAGAATGATTGATTACCCCATGGCACAATATTGACATGTCTGGCATGCAGTCTTGTGCGTGAACAAATTCCAACGTTCATTTACTGTGATGTCTGCCGTTCAAGACACATAATGTGAACTAATTCACGTTCAAGTTCTTTATTAAAAATGTGTTGCGTTCAGTTCAACGTTCACAAAAAAACGAGCGTGTTCAATGAACACGTTCTTTTGAACTCGTTTACGCACAACACTGTACATTGGTAAACACATCAGCTAATGATGATCAGGTTAGAATCGAGAAATTATATTCTGAGACTGCTGATAACCTGGCCCGGCAGCCAGCTAGCAAACAGGTGAGGAGAGGTAGAACAGATATCAACTTTGTTGCTAGATCAAGATGGTGGGATACTAAAGTTGGGAGTGTTTCTTTGTGTAAGTATAGTTCTTTGCATCTGGCAAGTAAAAAAAAAGAAGGCAGTAACTAGGATAATGCATGATAGTTTCAGTTCCCCTCAGAACGGAGGTGGTACCTGTTACGGTTTATACAACCCATTAGAAATAACTTGGATATGAGCAATGTAATCCATTTCTTCATATCTCATTTGTGTAACTGTTTGAACTGAAAGTTCAAAGGATCCATGTTTCTTTCACACACACAAATTCACACCACATTCTCACACACAGACACACACACACACATTCTGTATATCGTGGAATCAGATGTGCTTGCTCTCGTACACACCCCATCACCCAAATGTTCGCATCTTATCTGCTGTTCCTGGCTAACTTCAAAGGAACCGCTCAGCAGGGGATCTTCCCTTGACTGTACCTCTCATTTACTCTGCATCCTGTTGGGCTGTATTAAGAATTACCGATAAAGATTGTGCAATGCCATCCTGGGTATAAATACCTGTCTCTGTAAAATAAACTCAGAGCCGAGTTGGATTGACTGTACCTCATGTCTGTTTTATTCAGTTCTCCGTGCACGTACGGATGTGAGGATCGATGGGGCAAACTTACAGATAGGTGGCGCTCTAAATACTTCAGATTTGTCCAGTTTTTGTAGGAGCTTTTCTTTAAATATAATGACCTTGTCCGCATAGAAACTTTTATTAAAACCCTTATAGTACCAGCAAAAACAAGGAATTTGGCACAGAACAAGCTCAAAGCGTTTAGCCAAAATGGCACTGGAAATAAAATTAGCAAAAAGTCATATTAGAAATAACACATTAAGATATTGATGCCTACAATACACTGCAAAACACTGACCCAGAGGCGTGTTTACCCCTAATCTTGTTGTTATTAAAGAGGCTTGTAATAGTTTGGGAACTGGCACAAACTGTTGCACTTTGGTAGGTAGAACTTTACTCCATCTATGCAAGACTTTAGACCTCATTTGTCTTTTCTCATTATGCTGTATCATACTTTTTTATTTTTACAAAAGAAATATCCAGTCAAACTGCATGCAGTCCAGTCAAACACTTCGTTGTACAGCAATGACTTAATGATGGCTACATATTTCTTAGTGTTTTTATGTGCTTTAAAAATAAGGTGTTATTTAATTCTACAATAATTTATATTCAAGAAGAAGAAGAAGAAGAAAGCCTTTATTTGTCATTACACATATACATATGTGCAGTACAGCAAAATGTTATCATTTTGAAGTTGGCCTTTATGAGTCCATAACTGTACCTTTTGCACCTCTCATTAATATTAGTCTGGTCTGTATAATCTTTGCCACCCCACATATGTGTTTTTGCCAAAAAAAAATACAAACAGAACCACATTTTACCGGCACTAATAAGTCATTGTAAAAAATACTAATTTAGTTAAAAAAAACTAAATAAATAAACAAAATTGGCAAATTCCAATTTGATAAATGCAAAACATATAACTGAGGATAAAGAGCCATACCACCACCTAATCCTGTTTAGGGTCACTTCTTCTTGAAGCAACAGTGCTAACCACAAAACCAATAAATATTTTAAGTAGTTATTAGATTTGTAATTCATATTTTGAGTATGTTCTTTTTGTTATTGACATTATTCTGTAGAAAATACATCACAGACCATAAGACCATAATTTCTAATACAAATTAGTACATTTTATGTGGTTTAAGATTTAAATATTAAGTGCGAGGAATTACTTAACATTTTAGCATTTTGGGTTTTGAACATGAACTAACTGTTAATTGTAAAAACACGATTATAGAGGAAATGAAGAGCAACAAGCTCCTAGGTTTCATTCCTCATTCCAGAAATGTGTCCATGTGGCTTTCTCCACAGTCCAACAACGGTCGCCAGGTTAATTGGAGACATGGAATTGCCCAATAGGTGAATGTGTGTATATGTGTGAATGTGTGTGCACCTGGCATGTGTGTGTGTGTGTGTGTGTGTGTGTGTGTGTGTGTGTGTGTGTGTGTGTGTGTGTGTGTGTGTGTGTGTGTG
>JAOUQU010162612.1:0-14768 GCA_028566735.1 Ammoglanis amapaensis | reverse complement strand
AAGAGATTTATGTCCCAGTTGCATTACACCGGACAGACACAGCGCCCCTTTATAGTAAGCATGAATGTTTATATAAAGTATTAAAGTTAATTGAATTTTTCGCTTTTATATTAGTAACTTTACTTATGCTATAAATATGGTACTAAAATGGTACCATCACTAGTGTTATTAGTAAGTACCTTTGATAGTTTTCGCCGTCTGCAATGTGATTGTGGTGCTGCGAGCTCGCTAACACTGCATCGTTTTGCTTTGGTGTTTGGTTTTTGTTCTGCCTGAAGAGGAATGTTGCGTCTTAATAACTCTTAGACTCGTCGTCGTTGCTACGGGGGCTTGTAACACTTCATCCATCTGTAGAGAAAGTGTACGAGAGATGTGGGAGGAACACAGTCCAGGTGGTTGAAGCTCGTATGCTGGGAACCCAGATGGACTCATTTCACAGATCGGACGGTGGTAGCCGAGTGGTTAGAAACTAAAAGGGAGTGAGATTAAAACCTTGTCATGAAGTTCCTATTGGGCTCTTGAGTAAAGCCCTGTTAAGTGTAAATGTTTGCATATTAGATATGATCTCTACAGTGTTTCGAAAGTTTACTCAAGTCTTAAGTCAGTGGTTTTATGACATCACTATATTTGTTGAAATGTCAAGGTGACTTTATGATACTTTTATTTGGTCTATAAAATGTTTAAAGTCATGTTTACAGTGACATCTCGAGGCACAAACACACCAGGTTGCATCTAGTTTTACCAGTGCTTAATCCTGTTTAGGGTCGCGGTGGGACACACACACACTGGGCGATTACACTAAACACCTTAAGAGATAGCCAGATAGCACGCACGCGCACACACACACACACACACACACACACACAATAAGAACAATTTCATTCAATTTCTCGGATTAATCTGTCTGCATGTCTTTGGAATCCCCCACACAAATACGTAGAGATATGTTTTATTATTTTTAACTGTAGTACACTTTTTCACCACCGTGCTTTTACACACTTACGAATCAATCCTCCGTATTTAACCCAGTCCGTGCAGTGAAACACACAATCACACACTAGTGAATACACATTCGGAGGAGGCACAGTGGGCATCCGGGGAGCAGTTAGAGGTTCGTTGCCTTGCTTAAAGGCACATCAGTCGTGACCTGGTCAGTTCTCTTATCACCAGGCCAGAAAGTTCCGGATCGCTTTTTACCCGGGAAACGATCCCCAGACTTCTTGCTGTGAGTTGCTCTTTGCAGAACTAGGATTCAAACCCACAATCATGCAGATTCTAATCTGTCTTAATCCAACCACGGTCTTATGTGTAAAACTTTCATCACCGTTTGCTAGAACCCAGTTCACTTGCTAGTGCGGTTTGTTTCTCGGTACTCACACGAGCGTATTAATGCACAAACCTCGACTGATTATTCATCACAACTCACACACACGTTGGAAATAAATGCCTTTTCTGTACAAATCGATCACATCTGACAGCACACCGATTGTCTGAGAATTAGGGAATGATTGTAATTAATTTCCTTAACGATGTTCCTTCAGAAGCACATTAACTAATGACAGCGAAACCATGAAGGTGAAATCGCGGCATACATACGAATCGCTCCGTTCCGCTTAAAATTAGCCGAATTATTGAGGTACAGCGGCGTGCTGTAACACAATGTATTAAAAACAGTGGCGTGGCAGAAAAAAAAAAGGTGCTGACACATCTGAGGCGTACAGAGACGCAGAACGAACGTACTGCAGAACGGCCGAGGATGGAGAATGGCAGAGCGCCAGCTGTACAGCAAGAGCGAGGGCACAAATATACGAAACCAAGCAGAACGGCGAGCCAAAGTCTCCAGCGGTGCTTCTGAATATAACGATGTCAAGTAATATTTCCTCTCACCATCAGCTCCTGTACCTCCATCTTTCCTCACCTCGTCGAGGTCCTGCTCTTATAAGTCCCTGTTAACATGCCATTGTTTAGCCATCAGGAGTCTCCAGGATCCGAACCATTATGCATAAAGCCGGGAGATATATTCAGGTTGGCCTAAACGTATCTACTCGGAATAGAACAAACACAGTGTTTCCCAGGGATCTAGTTTATCGCTTTAGGTAATATTCTCACCTGAAGAGGGACTCGAGTGCTCGTCCAAATAGAAGATTTTTTAAACAGAGGCTTTTAAAAATAATACTACAGCCATTAGAGGTTATTTATGAATCCTCCCTTCGAGGCTTTTAAAACACGAATGTCGATGCTGATTGACAGCCAAGAAAGAATCTCCTCAAACAAAAAAATAATAATAATTATTATGATAATGATACATTATATTGGCAAAAGTGTTCGTTCACCTGCCTTGACTCACATATGAGCTTAAGTCACGTCGTGTTGTTCATCCGTAGTGTTCAATATGACGTTGGTTCTACCGTTTACACCTAGAGCGGCTTCGATTCTTCTGGTGAAGTCCGTCCTTATAGTTTAGTAATGTGTTTATGGGGATTTTTGACTGTTCTCCCCATCAGAAGTGCATTTTGTGAGGTCACATACTGATGTTGGTACCGGAAGGTCCCGTCTCTCGAAACTCACGAAAGAATAAAGTTACATTACAACCAACATTGTAACACACCGTTGTTATTCTTGTGAAACTCTCTTGTGAAAAAGTTTGATGTGTTACATAACCATATAGTTAAATCCAAAATATCCAAAACTTTGAAATGATCACCATAGTTACCATGACATCACAAAGCGTTCCCATTTCATTTTGATTTATCCATATAAACGGCCCACTGTGTATATTAAGGCTCGTTTATTTCTGTAGCACCTTTCATACACAGTGACGATTCAAAATGTTTCACATAAGAAAAAAAACATTTAAAAGCTTTAATACACTTAAAACACTATTAAAAATAGAGTCATTGGTTGGCCTTTGATGTTATGTGACCTCATTTGCAAAGGGATGTAGATCAAGCTATGGTCAGGTGACCAAATACTTTGACCATATAAGAACAACAATGTTTATTAAATAAAGAGTAAAAACACTGAAGAACAAAGTCTTGCATTAGACTTGATACACCAGAGACTATGTAAAATATTTATAAGGTATTTAGTGTGTGTGTGTGTGTGTGTGTTTCTGATTATTATTCGATGTGAATGCACCTTTGATGTAATCAGCCCTCTTTATTCCTCCATGCCAAGGCTTTGCTGTGAATCTGCAAGTTATCCTGGCCAATCCACGGGCCCTGTTCAAACGGAGAGGAGCCAAGCCCGGCATGCAGGAGTCAGACTTTCTCAAACAGATCACCAAGCTGGACGAGCTGGAACCAAAAGCTGGCAATTGCACCCAGGTCAGTACTCACGTGTACAACAAACACATTTAACACCAGTGTACGGATGGTTTTCCATCATCGCCTGAAATAAAGCTAATAAATGCATTTCCTGGTACAACACTGGTTCCTATTTATCCCATTTATGTGTGTTTACTGGTGTGTGTTTCACTGCACAGACTGGATTCAATATAAAGGATCAATTGTTGTCTGTGTAAAAAGAACACTAGTGAAAAAAGAACGTTCTACGTTGTACATAAATAAAATGAAAACTCATTTCTATCATTTAAAATGTTAGAGCGAAGGCTTATTTGTTTTGGTCCTGGTGTACAGTGTACAGTCAGATGTATAAAACATCTTTTGATGACTTGTAGAAGGTTGTAGAAAATTGGCAGCTCAACCAGAATAGATTCCAGGTCCCGTTATAGGAAATGGATTGAGTGAGCTAGAACGTCTTCATTTCATGTGGTTTAAATTGTTAAGAGAAAAAGAAAACGTTGGCAGGACTCGTCCAACACGGACAGATTAAAGAAGCGTTTAATGACGTTTTAAAGCTGTTAAATGGCGGAAGAGTGGCTATATTAGATATTTAGAATTTTTACAATCTTTCAGGATGCCATTTGTACCCTTCATCTTAATATCAGGTGTTCAGAGGCAGTTTGCAAACATGATTCTGAACTGGTTCAGCACGTTCCAACCAAATAAAACCCCCACGAGGTACCAGGTCGTGAACAAGCACTCTAATCTGGCACTGCAGAATATAGCGAAACCTTGACTTACGAGTGCACCAACATACAAGTCTTCCAAGATACTAACCGAGAGCGAGATCTTCTTCCTATAGGGTGAAGAGACATATTTTAGCAATCTCAGCCTGCCTGCATGAGAATTACATTTATTACTGAACATTATTATCATTAAGCAACGGTGGGTTAATGGCCTTTCTTAATGGCCCAGCAATGGCAAGGTAGACATGGTCATGGCTTGAACCAGGAACCTTCTGATAAATAGTCTAGTACATCCACCACCGAGCTACCAACGGCCCAAAGCAATTATAGCTAAACACATCACATATTTTTATTACTACCACTTTTTTTATGATGCCTCCTGGTGGAAATGTGTCTTGCTTCTCTAAAGAACACTGAGATTCAAAGAAACCCGAACAGAACTGGTCCAAGGACGAGAGTTCTCTTGGTGGAAAAAGTCCCATCAGTGCACCCCTTACACATCGGCGACATCATTACAGGAAGTACCTATTCACTACACAAGAATTAACAGGACATTGTCGGACTGTCGGAAGAATCCGGAGCACCCGGAGTAAACCTACCAACAAAGTCCAGACCGAAAGCACCAGAACCACCCATCTGGAGATGAACCCCAGGACCTTCTAGCTGTGAGGTGACAGTACCACCCACTTAGCCTGCTGCCCCGAGTAGGAGTAGTCTCCTCTTTCCGGGTCCTTCATGTCACATTCTGTGCCATCGTCATTATCACCCAATTATCCTAATGGCAGCAGCAGTGTGGTTATTAATAGTGTCTATTAGCAAGGCTGACATACCCACTAATCACCAGCACCAGTCACAGGAGGACAGCCGTCTTACGAGAGCGTAGTCCGGTGCCATCACGATCAGTCACGGCACAAAAGAGCTTCATTCAAGCGATCATTAGACGAGACTTAAAAGCAGGACGGTAAGTATTATAGATCGTCACGCGGACATAATGCGTTCGAAAGCGAGCGCCTCAATACAGGAGAAGGACAGATGATAGAAGAGTTGCTTTTCAAATCGTCGAACGTTATGCCATCATTTAAATCTTTTCACTGAGGATTTAATTCGAGTTCGAGGTGCACGTCGTTCCGGGTTCCGTGGTCCAGTTTGCGAATTAGCATAGCCGGCATGTGACAGTGACTCTCTGAGCGGAGCCCTTTCTGCTTGTATAAATAAAAGGTCAGACTGAGAATTTCAGTGGGCAGTGTGGGCAGGATGGCCCCTGCTTCTGACACCCAGAACATGAGATGTGTGGGTAGGATGAGGCACGGTGAGCGACAGACGGGAGAACAAGGAGAGATGGAGGTCAGGCGGGGGCGGCGAGTTAAGACTGAGCGAGGGTAAAGAGCAAAGCCATTTCCAAGCTTATTTACAGACACAACCGAGAGACTCTACTGGTTAGAAATGTCAATATGCATCTCAGGCTGGTCGTTCAGTCCCTGCCAGGCAGCGACAGGCAGAGAAAGCATGGTGCCAGTCACCGCCCGAGAGCTCAGCACATAAAAACAATCCATCAAAAAGATTTCTCTCACACACATGTGCTTTCTCTCAACAGCTCCATCAGTCTTAAAGTGATAATGCATCCTAAACACCAAACTTCTATAATATAGACAGACCAAATCCATCAGAAACTCTCAAAAGTGCAGACAATGCAATCACCGTACTGTAGGAACGCGCCAACGGCATTCATCTGTTTATATCACAACGATAATAGCTACCCCTATTACTTTATTTATGCTAATACACCCATGGCTGGTCCCATTACAGGTCGCCACAGGTTATGATCTGCATAATTATGCTGGATTGACTTTTTATGCCGGATGCCCTTTCTGACACAACCGGACACCGTTATGCTGAGTGTCATAAAAATGAGACATGAAACAATGATGTGGATGAACTAACAAACAGATTTATTTACAAACTGTGCCAGTGCTAGGGTCATCTCAAGTGCGTAGGCATAAGTGGGGCAAAAGTCCAGCGCCGCTCAGAACAACAGAAGTGCCGGAGCTGGGAGTGGATCCTTCCAGAGTTGGAGCTGTCTAGATACAGCAGCACCACTCCGCAGGAGCTAACGAACTGAAAAATTAAGGAATTTGAAAGGACATTAATGGGTGTGGAAACAATAAATTGTGGGGTGGCTGAATAAAATAAAATACATACATGTTGTCTCTAATCAGCTAACAGTACCTCGCTGCATCCTAGCAGGTACAGTGGCCGACCAAAATAAAAGTGTCAGGTGATTACCACCTTTTCTTGGCATGAATAAAATAATAAATGGTTTTAAGTGCAGCGTGAAGATAAAAAAAAAGGCAGGCGCCGTGATTTGCAGCGATCCAACACCTTCAGTTGGGTTCAGGAGCTTTATACCTGATCACATCGGTCCCAGTCCGGCTAGCTGGTGGTCGTAATAATGAGACTCGATGGTGTATTGAACTGAACAGTACTAACTGTTTTCTAATTAATTATTAAAGAAACATGTCAACACTTTTTAATTGTCTTTTTACTCACCGCTTGGTGCCTAATGAGCGTACAATAATTACAGAATTAAGAATAACAAGAACAGTGTGCTGCTGTTTGGCGCTTTTTATTAGCAGTGAACAAAGAAAGGAAGCAAAAAAAGCCCAGACAATCATCTCAGTGCAGCTTTTTCAGTCTCGACTAATTGTGAATATGTTTTTAAGTCTTTCATTCGGTACACACAAACTGATTCAGTTTCACGGCACTGCAGCAGCGGCTTCAGAATCTCTCCTCACTTATGCAAAACAAGCCAATTAGCAGCGAGCGGCGTGTGTTTGGAAGGTGATGCGCCACACCTGAGTGAGAATGTTTTCACAGTCGAATCGCACTTATAATCGAGTTTACAGTCGAACCTTGACTTATGAAAGTATTAACATACTAACATTACGAGTTCTGAGGGGCTTTCCAGCCGGACTGGGACCGATGTGATCAGGTATAAAGCTCCTAAACCCAACTGAAGGTGTTGGATCGCTGCAAATCACGGCGCCTGCCTTTTTTTAATTCTCACGCTGCACTCAAAACCATTTATTATTTTATTTATGCCAAGAAAAGTGGTAATCACCTGACACTTTTATTTTGATCGGCCACTGTACCTGCTAGGATGCAGCGAGGTACTATCAATGGGTTTGGTAGTCAGGATTAATACCTCCCGATGACGGAACTGGCAACTAAGTCTGTTAAAAAAGTCGGTTAAAAGCGCTGTACTACATTTTGGTACAAGTTTTGGGGTGAACCGGGGTGGTGCTAATCCAAAACAGATCGTTATCACGTTATCATGTTTTATTGCACTCCAAGTCTACTTAATACCGGAGTTCTCTTTTAAGAATTGAACTAATTACATTCATAGTTTTAAGGTATCCAGTGATGATCAATGCTGCCCTAAAAAATGGTTTCATTCCTTCAATCGGTTCCTTTTATTAAGCACGTTTCTATTTTCAGGTCCTGGTGTGGCACACCCGCACTGAGAAGGTCAACCTGGGCAATGAACTCAAAAAGTACCAGGACTCGGTCCAGATCGAAGTCTAGTGGATGGGACGGCGGGTTAGCGGAAGAGCTCAGAAGACGACGAACGTCGGCTGGCTCATGGACCCACCATACCAGACGCCGGATCAGTACGCTCCAGACGATCGTGGATTTGTTTTTCATCCTTTGAATGCTTTTTTTTCTCTAGACCGTAAAACATTTTGTTAGGATGATCCTGCCACAAAGAGAAGACAGACTGAAATGAGGGAATGAGCTGCCAGCAGCCGGTCTAAGATTATCCAAACTGGTAAACAGGACAGAAGATCCGGAAAGCCAAAAATGGCTCAAATCAAAAGCGAAAAGAGAAGCATCCACCTTGCTCAGGATCGGTGGTTGAGTTACGAGACACTTCGCTTGACGTCAACATTCCATGAAACTTGAAACTGCTAAGAAATGTTTGACTTTCTAGCTTATAAGCACCATAGTCGTTGTAGATGCTTCACCCATAATTGGGATACCAAACCCACTGGTGGCAGCATGTCACTAGGGATTTGTGACATTAGAATATTCCAACACAGTGTTGAAGAATCTTTTAGTTTGAGTGATAAAATCGGTGTGGGTGACCAACGTTCAACGACAGTCTGTAAGGAGTTCCCGCTCACCCGTTCTAAAGACTTGCAGAAGCTGTGTAGGCTGTCGTAACGATTGATGATTAGAGGCGTTGGACTTACTGAAGCGTTGAAATCACTGCCAACGTGACCGTGATGAAACGGCTAGTGAGAAATAATAAACGATTCGTTTATTCTCTTAACGGGAGGCAAATTACTGGGGTGGTCCAAGAGGTGCAATGACTAAAGAACTACTGTCGAAATAAAAAGAAACCATTTCCTTCATTTGGGGTTTTGATTCGGAGGTATTGATGCCTCACTTCCTATGAGCTTCGATTTGTTGAATGCAATGGTGCAAGATTCTTAACATATGCAGCAAATCTGTCCTGAAAGAGACGCTCCCCAAAGTATGAATGTTTCAGCATACCGAATAAATGATCATCCAGAATAAATAACGTTCTGATTTTAATGCTAATCCAAGATGGCGGAATGGTGCACGGTACACGGTCGGCTCTCCAGCGACCGGGAGTGTTGGCACTCGTTAGGGTCACACAACAAGATCTACCATCATAAGGAATCGCATGTAAGTTTGATCTTCTGGATTAATCTTCTGGATTAGTCGGAATAAATTCGACTAGTTCGTGACAGTGTTGGTCTTCTATGTTATAAGTAAAAGGACAGAAATGCTATGAAACATCTGCCCCCGCACCCCGCCCCTCCTCCCAAGATGTTTTCTGATACATTAAATATTTTAACCCGTCCCGCATCGGGTCAAGTCGCAACAACTGGCACGCCGATCCATCGAGTTGCACCCAGGTCGGTAAATCGAGCACAAATCAGATCGTATTTCGTTCGCTATGAATAAAACGCTGGAATAAAAATGTTGATGTTGAATCTTAGAAGCACGAAAGCTGGGGGTAGCACGTGGTCATGGGTTCGAATTCCAACTGGAGCAATTCAGGTCCTTTCTGTTCAAAGTTTGCATGTTCTACTGGAGTCTGGTTTGCTGTCCAAAGACATGCTGTCAGATTAACTGGATGAACTAAATTGCCTTTAGGTGTGTGTGTGTGTTGCCTGGAATGGATGATTCTTACATCTCATCCAGAAACGAGTAAACCGCTGGTAAACCGGACAAAGACTGAATGAATGAATGAATATAATTAATCACCTGGGCAAATAATCAAACACCTGCCTCATTTATTGCTTTCCTAAACTGAATGGAAATGATTGAGCATCGTAGGCGTCTGAGGTTTATCCTGATTTATAATAAACACCCAACACTTTGCAAGATGTAGTCCGTTTAATACGTCTGGATCACTAATAAACATTCATGTGTACATTTAAACGTTTTAATGATTCAATGGCACGAGCAATAAAATGTCCAGTCGTGCTTCTCTCACTATTGTTGATGTTCAGTGAACGGATTAAACAGGAATCATGACAGAAAGCAATCGCCCACGTCTCGTCTTACATCGTTGGCGATACGGAACCGGTCCTTTTCCATCCAGTCGGTGTAAAAATTCCACATAAGAACTACGTCATGGTCGACAGCGCTCCGATCTTCCCAAAAAGATTCAATAATTAGTGTGATCATTCCCAATTCCATTCCAATCTTCTGACCTGTTTATTATAATTTTTTTTGCACTATTTATTTAATATGTTCTATGACATTTTGGAATAAAACTGTCTCATTGACGACTCCGCAACTTGTAACCTTTTCTTTTGGATCCACACAACCGTTCACAAGTCACAGATTTTTGTTTTTGTCTTTTTTTTAAGCACCTCAGAGATTTTCTCATTTCGAGATAAACAAATTAAAATCCCCTGTGCTATAAATCACTTCTGTAAGCATCTGTATATTTTTCTGTCTTTTTAAATGTTAAGATCTCAACACGGTACCGGTTATGATCCGTCCGCTCTGGTAATGATACTGTGACGTATACAATTTATACACTCACACAATCGACCACGCCCATTTAATTCAGGAAACGCATCATGCTAGATGTGTTGAATAAAAACACCTCCCCCTGTTTGTACGTTAAGCGCACGCTATTATCCAGCATGACTTTTGAGCGATTAGGAGTGCCATGGTGGTAGTGGGGGTTGAACCGGCAACCTTCTGAGCTCTAGCTTAATATCGTAACCACAAAGCAATCGCCGTCCCATGGAACGTTCTGGTCTGCAGTCAGAGATTCAGAGTTCAGTGTGATTTTATGTTCAATGTGTAAGTGATGGTCAATCCTCCCTACCGATGTTCGGCCCCTGAACAAGGCCCTTAAACATCAATGGCTCAAAATGGTGTTCTGTTGTAACTGTAGCTGTGGCTAAATGCTGAAAATGTAAATATTAAATTAAAAAAATATCAGATATGAAAGGAACTGTTAGTGAAAATATTCGTTTATTTAAAAACGTTCAGTGGAACGTGTTGGTGTGGTGTTAATACTCACTTGCCAGACAAGCTGGACGAACGTTTTGTTTGGTCTTTCCTGAGTACACAGCTTCGAGTGCTCAGATTTGAGTAAACGCTCTTGTGTATGCTGTGTGCGGAACGCTGCACTGAAAGGACATTAAATATTAACTACAAAAATAATTAAAAGCTCATTTTCTCACATCGGCGCTGCTACAGAGGCAATTTTTCTCCATTACATGAACTTTCTGGGATATAAGCAACATCCCTTATGATCGGCCATGAAAGAAAGCAGCAAGAAGGTCCTGGGTTCGACACCCTGATATGGACGGTCCGGGCTCAGCTCAGTGTTTCTTTTCTCATTCTACTCATTTTAAAAATAAGCTGTGTTTATTATTGTCCGGAATTGTTGATGCATAATCATGCTGCTTGTAGTGCTGGTCTCCAGCCTGGATAAATAGGGAGGGGTTGAGACAGGGTGAGCATAGAAATCGAATCATGCGTTTACGCCACACATTTAGATTATATAGACAACGCTTTATGCGAAGACACTTATAACTAAAACGGAACAATTTTTAGGGGGAGATTTAAGGGCATCGCTCAAGGCGTCAGTGGCCACTAGGTGGTAGTGGGACTCAAACCGGCGACCTTCTGGTCTCTAGCACAGTACCTTAACCACCAAGCCAGCATTTACCCACAAAAACATTATTTAGCAAACACTTTTAACTAAAAGACACTTATAACTACAACGCACTATTTTTTTCAAAAGCAATTGAGTGTTAACGGCTTTGCTCGGGGGTCCAACAGTGGACGCTTGTTGTTTGTGCGTCTCGAACCGGCGACCTTCTGCTCTCTAGTCCAGTACCTTAACCTAAATGGATCAGGATCCTAAATCTCCATTTGACTTCGAGATCATTTCTAATTACGACCGTATATAGGTTGCTTTTGATTCCAGATGTTTATCTGAAGATACGAAACCGTAAGAAAGGATCCAAGGCGACGCAAATCCACCTCCAGCAGGACAGCTTCACATAATAGGTTTCCTTATTCCATCAAAAGTGAACGAGTGAATGAGACAAAAGGATCAGACACGCCGGTTCATGGCTACTCACTGTTTAATTCACGTAAATAACATCGGAATTCTTCTGCACTAGGCACCAGAACAAAAATGTAAACACATGGTAGAAATAAACCTGGATGACGAGGTGTGGATGAGCATGTTATTGCACGGCAGTCGAACCTCGTCTGCCTCGGTCATGAGATTACCACAAATCTGTAACACCCCCCCATCCTCTCCCTAAACCTAAACAACCACCACCACCACCACCATCACATCCTCACATTCCCCCAAAACACCTTTCATGTGGACAGTCGATTTTGTTCACTAGCGGACTCAGAACGGTTCTGATCGGTCAGTCTCGTACAGTCCAGTCATCCAGGTTTATTTAAAGATTTTCTGTGCTTGTCTGTATCGCACATGTTAAAACATCACATTAAAAGATGACGGGGGATGGGGACGGGGGCGTGTGATAGAGGGTGGAGTTGATGAGCAGAGGTTTATAATGGTTATTCCTACAAGAATGGAAAGAAAGAGAGAAAAGGGGAGGATTTATGCTTACATACAGTACGTCCATTCTTACGATAGCTTCTACGGGACTTTGGGATACAGGGGGGAGGATATATACCGGTCAGCAAGGTAAAAGAACGAGGTCACGGACATGATAGCCATTTCAATGCCATTTAAATACTATTATTCACTAATAATTCGTGTCATGATATATTAGACGCCTGTATAATTGGTCCAGCAGCTTTCTTGCTGATATGTATTTTTTTTCTTAACCCAAAAATATATATATAGTAGAAGTAAAGGAAAAAAAAAACAAGACGGACGAAGCTGCCGGTCTCTCCGACTCTTCAGACTCTCGGGGCACTCGGATGATACGAATTGGCAGAGCGAGCGAACGCTCCCCAGTAACAGAGTAGTAACGTTGGAAAAAGAGCAAGGCGAGTAGGGGAGGAGGAGGAGGAGGAAGAGCAGTACATGAATCTCTCCGTGTGCTCTGGCCGCTGGTCGAGAAAAGAGAAGACGAAAGGAAAGATGGATCCATCACCCTGTATTGGTCCTGCACTTCCGACTCCCGAGCTCCCTCGCCTGCTGGCTTCTTCGCTTACTTCCAGAGCTGAGTACTGAGGGTCTGACCAGCAGGAGGTCCCACCCAACCTCCCATTGTGGTCCCGGGCTGACCGAACGCCATGGGGGCACCGTTCAGGTTCAGACCGGACATCTGCTGGTTCATCTGGCCCAAAACAAGAAGTCAAATGAATTAAATACACTAATTAACAATACAAGAAAAACCTAAATGTTATCATTTAGATATCAGATGATGTGCGACAGCTTCCATACTGGTAAACAAATCCATATAGTTAAAAATAAACAATAAATTAGATACAAAAATCAAAAAGACCTAGCAATTTTTAAACAGGTAAACAACTATATAAAGACTTTATGCAAGTTATTATTCAGAGACTTTATACAAATCTAATAAGGTTATTTTTTTACTCGACTTCACACACGGTGACATGTCACGTTTCGCTACGAAGCGAACACGGTTAGCGTGGCGTCATTGGTACCGATGCGCCTCGGTGGCACGATGTGTAAAGCATCTGAACGAATGAACGAACATCTACTTTATTTACAGTAAACATACACAAACACAGTCTATGAAACAAGAAATCGTTCCTAAAGCATCAGCGTGTACGATCCGTACGTGTAAATGTCGTGTAGCTTGTGAGAACAGTTCCAGAAAGCGTTCCCCTCGAGCGTCATGTGACGTTCCGTTCCATGATTGGAATATGGTCATGTGACCATAATCGGTGGTGTTTTGCTTTCTACACCATCCAGTGAAGGATGTGTGTACTGTAACATGCGGTCTGGTTTAATGTAGGGAAAAGAGAAGCGCCGCCATCTCTAGACACCCATGGATAGCGAGGATGAGGTGGTGATGTTGGTGATGAGGTGTGAGGGTTAATTAGTCGCGTCCGGGGTGGATGATACATAATTAACCACTTAGATGCAAGAGATCGATGGAGTTGGCCGAGCAGTGGCGGAGGGGGAAGTGAGGCGGCTGTACAGGATAAAGACATCATCATCATAATAATAATACAACTGGCTAATGCAGCACAAATACTATCACTGAAACTGACATCATTCTCCTAACACAAGGAATGCTGGGAAAAATCTTCGTCACAAAGATAAAACCCACGAAAGGATCCCGAATTTCCTTATTGTTAAAAAATAATTCAGGTTCTTAAAACGTCAAAGAATATAAGAATAGATTATATTTAATCACATGTGTAGTGTGTCTGGTTAACGTGGCTGCATGTTGTTGGACTGTGTGTGTGAGTGTATGTGTGTGTGTGTGTGGGGGGGGTATTACCTGTCCCATGCTCCACTGGGCCTGATGGCCAGGCTGCATGGCATACATGTTCTGTGCTGGCACGACACCCGCTGGCATCGCTCCGGCTTGAGGCCCCATCATGCCCGGTGCAAGGCCCATTACACCCGCCTGGGCATTTCCCATGAAGCCATTCGGCATGGTCATGCCAACCATCATTCCAGTATTCTGGCCCATCATGGTTCCGCCCTGGCCCATGACTGCCCCCATCATGGTGGTAGGTGGCATGGGCCCACCCATTGCTGGAAAGGCTTGGAAGTTCCCCTGGGGCTGCGCGGGAAACGGCCTCTGAGGCGCTCCGATGTACATCGCAGCTGTGAAAGATAAACAATAACAACAACAACCGTAGCATAAATACAGGGACTAAGGATGTAACGATACTTTACCCACAATGCAATGCACGACAATGATTTAAGAAACAACAATAATAAACGGAAGATAACGTTTCCTTTTAAAATTACTCTTTACTAAAATAAATAAACAATTTGTTATCATATTTTATTTATCCATAATGAATGCAGTTTTATTTCACGTATGCAAGCACACACACACACACACACACACACTGTACACACAATGTACACACGCGTACAAACATGCATTTACACACACACGCACACACGCATACGCAAACACATACATGTACACATGCATACAAACATGCATTTACATACACACACACAAACACACACTCACACACACACACACACACACACACACACACACACACACACACACACACACACACA
>JAOUQU010162504.1:0-14769 GCA_028566735.1 Ammoglanis amapaensis | reverse complement strand
TGTGTGTGTGTGTGTGTGTGCGTGCGTGCGTGCGTGCGTGCGTGTGTGTGTGTGTGTGTGTGTGTGTGTGTGTGTGTTAGTTTGTTTGTCTCCATACCCTGCAAGAGACTGTTGACCTGTTAAAATGTTTTGTGTATTCGGTATTTTTCACAGTGTGTGTCCCACTGTGACCTAAAAAAGATTACACTGTTGTGAAACTAGATAGTGAATGGATGGATGGAAGTTTCATAATGATTTTATTCTGACTTCACAATTTTATTCTGTTTTGATATAAAACGTAAAACAATGCAGGACAGAAACAATGAAGGTAAATACTGTGGTATATCGATATTCTGTATTATTGTTTTGCTGCAGAGAGTATTACATAACCATGGTCAAGTGGGTGACAAATATGATGCTGGTGGTTAACTGGTTAAATCGAGAACAGAACATCTCTATTCTCACCTTATGTGAAGTCACAACAGGACTCTGCACTAAGGTACTAAATATAGAACTAAATACACTGTTACCTTTTTTGCATGCATAAGTTAGCTTCATATTTGTGTCTTCTGTGGCATTGTAAAAGATAAAGAATTATTTTGCTGCATATTAATCAAAATGTATATCAAAACTGCCTGTGGCTCCAATGTGTGCAACGTTTTGTCAATTTTTATATTTTGATGTAGTGTGATCAGTGTGTGACCGCCGTCTACCATTTGTATTTCAGAAATATGAAGATGAGAGTAAAAACTGGTTAGAGAGACAGGTACACATTTTTTTATCTAAATAATAATCTTTACAAAATGTGGACATATTTACAAGAAATGTTTTCTCATCAGTTTAAGAAACAGAGGTCAGCCAATTTAAAGAAAATGCACTGATGGCATGAATGATTGACATGAATGAAGTAAAGCCAGTGCTTACCGTTTATGATAATTAGCATTAAGATTGTTCAGATCCAGAGCTATTATAATTGCTTACAGATATAACATTCATCTACAATTTTCTCTTGAGTGTTGCTATACAATTATTTTGTCAAAATTCTGTGGCTATGATTTTTTCAGTGGCCATTTTTTAAATGTTACAGTATTGAAAAAGCTAATCAAAATATGGAGTATAGTCTTTTACATTTACATTGATTGTTCTATATTAAATATAGAACTACTGATATAGAACTATAACAGCAAAATAAATGTAGTCATGAACCCTGTCGTGTGTATTTACTCATGCAGGATGAAGCTCCAATATTCTCTAAAGATGGACTGAAGCTCTTCTTCACTCGTGCCATCCCTCAAAGTGACCAGAGCAAATTCTTTCACATCGCATTGTCTGTTTCACATGTAATTCTGTTCCATAATTTATATCCACAACCACGTGTGAATGAGCATGCATGATGAGTAATTATAGTGTATTAATAATGACACAAACTACACTGAATAGCTCAAGTCACACACTAGTAAATTATACAAGCTCTCTGGTCCGGGTTCAAATCTTAGCTGTATCAGACTGCACATTGACATAATTGGCAAATTTCTGGGAATGTGGTCAGCCAAAGCAGACAAGACATTATATAGTGCACTTATGTGTGGCTTTCATTGCTCGATACACATACTCACAGTTTTAAATAAGGTGAGTGGATGACAGGTTTACCATAAAAATGTGGTAATGTGTAAATATATTTTCTTTTTCTGTTTCTCCTCCTGCAGCACAACAAAACCTCTGATTTCCTGCAGTTTATCACATCAGGAAACTGGGACGTTACACAGGTTCTGTCCTACGATGAGAAAAAACAGTTAATGTGAGTATAAAGACTAATCTACAAATACTAAAATGCCCCTCTATAAAATGGTTTGAAATGTTGTGTTTCATGTAATAGATATTTCATAAGTGCAGAGAAGGATTATAAACTGCAACATTTATACAGGTAGCAAGTCATTTATCTTTGTTCATCATTATTATTCTATGTTAGTTGAAGTTATTCGTGTTTGTGCATTTTTATTCTGAAAACTATGGTTGTGTGCAAATTTTAGTGCAGATACGGTCAGTCCATTTAGTCGACGCTGCCTATCCTGTAATTTCACTGATAGCTGTGGAAGTATGTGCATCTCCTTCAGCCACAACATGAGCTACTTTCTGCTTACATGTAGAGGTAAAATAACATTTTTAAATTGTTTTGTAATTGAATTACTTAGTCATTTAAATTGAAATTACTAAGTAATTCATTAATATATTAATATTTTTATTTATTACTGAGCATCTGGGTTTGGGGAAAATTGTAAGAACCGTTTTATTAAAATCATAATCAAACTACAGTAACCAGCTACACCAAATCTGATTTAAGGGATACTTTTGCATAGCTACCTAGACAGCTTACTGGTGCAGCCATACATTTCTGGCAAAAGAATGATTTCAGAAAGATTATTTAAATAACATTATGAAAAAAACTATGATTACATGATACTGGTTGTTAAATGTAGGTAACATTTATTGTTATTGTGTTTAAGGTCCAGATATTCCATTTATGTCCGTCTACAGAACTAAGGACAGACAGAGTAAGTACTTGGACCCTAGTGTCTTTTCAACTTTTATTTGAAAATTGCAAAATGCACTACTACCTGAGAGGTAGTAAATTTGTTCTTAAAGAAATGAATGCAAGAGAATAATGTTTTTTCGAGCAGTGATGTTTATTTTGTCTGGGCTTTTTTCTTATCTTAATTTGGTACATCTACATAGTTGTAAATTACTTAAAATGTAAGTATATTGAACAATAACCATATATAGAAATATCAGATTGATATGATATGTGTACAGCTAACAATAAAAAGCAGTATGTGTCTTGCTCTTACAGAACTGTTGAGTATAGAGTTAAATCAGGACCTCCAGGAAGCTGTGAACTCCATGCGGATGCCCATTATAGAGTACAAGGAGATTAAAGTTGAAGATGACAGTATGTAGAACAACTGTTATCATATACAGCTTCTGAAATATGACTTTCATTACAAAATATATAAAGCATAGTAAAATAAATTTTATCTGTGTGTTCCAGCTCTAAAACTGCAAATCCTGAAACCTGCTGGATTCAAAGAAAAATTCCAGTACCCTCTACTTCTGCTTATGTAAATGCCACCACACCAACCCATAATCTAACACATTCAGGTTTAAACCATACATACAGATACATTACAGAACTCAATATTACTGCTCATGTACATGCCACATTCCAACCTGTAGCTAACACACTAATTTAATGTCATACATATTTATACATTTGTACATGCTATGCATGCTTATGTTAGTTTCACATCCAGGTTAAACTGTTTGAATAGATATTGTTTAGTATCCATTAATTCTCATGTTAATGTGAGTACCGCTACACCAGACACATTCAGCTTAGACATCAGTTATATGATGAAATCTTTAAATATAATAATTTGAGTAAAGCTTAAGTAGTGCTATACCCCATGCTCTGCACTACACAGCTGATAAGGAAAATAGTACTGTAGCACTTGTGTCACAAGCCTGACACAAACCACCGGATTAAATTCTTGCAAGAATGATTATACATTAATACAAGGCAAAAGCGTTGGAAAAATGCAGATGAAGTCTGTCTTTCATCTTCAAGTTTTATACATTATTTCACACACATATACATAATAAAACACACCCACATAATTAATCATCTAATCCTCGATGATCACACGTACACACATACACTTGTGTTGTGTTATTTTTCTAGTTTCGGTAGACAACTAACTCCTTAAGGTTGGCCTTGGGCCGCTGGAGAGCAGAACTCCCTATCTAGCTATGTCTAGGATTAAGTCGGAATAGACCGCCTTAAAAATAACAAACTTGATGAAATACCATTTCAAAGTAACATAAATCATTAAAACATACTTACTATGAGTAATAAATACAAAGTATTACAAATGATCAATGATAATGTGACTAATACAATTTAATATATTAGTAGACATACGTGATGTAATACATTAAATTTCCTCCACAAAGCCTAGTCTGTGTATTAACAC
Source organism: Ammoglanis amapaensis (assembly GCA_028566735.1). NCBI lineage: Eukaryota > Metazoa > Chordata > Actinopteri > Siluriformes > Trichomycteridae > Ammoglanis > Ammoglanis amapaensis. The sequence continues at coordinate 10,762 of JAOUQU010162504.1, read as the reverse complement.
CACTATGACATTTTCATGGAATCAAACTGTAGTGACCAAAATGCAGTGCACTCTACTTGATTCAAGGACCAATTTCCAAGCATTTTGTTTGTTTGTTTTATGTGCAGTACATAATACTATAATACATGCATCAACATGTTCATTGTTTTCATTCTTTTTATCATTCAAAATGTTCACCTTTTATCAGTGGAGAAACTCCAGGCCAGTCAGTGTCAAAGACGTTCCAGTTCGACTGGACCACTGTGTTGGTCAGCAGTTTCAGTGTGATTGTTGTGAGGTATGATGGACGTGGCAGCAGATTTCAAGATGCCAACCTGTTCAATGCAGTGCAGCAAAGACTTGATAAGGAGATCCTCAGGTAAGTGTATGAATAAAAGTTAAAAAATAAAATAAAACAAAACACAGCCATCCACTTGAAGTCTTGTATGTATGTATCGGTATGTAATTTATCCAGCAGTTGAGTGTGAAGCACCCCAAAATTATAAACTGGTAGTCATGGGGCTTGAACAAGTTGCCAATTTTAAACCTACAGCATGTAAATTTAAGGAATGCCAGTGTACACTGATTGTCCATTTTAAATTCTTTGTTTATTTCATTGTCTTTGTATGTATAGGTTGGTTGCATTTTATGGTTGTCTTCGATAATTAAATATGTGACTGTAGTTATTGGTGCTGTATGAAAAAAATCCAGAGTCACTTCCATTTTCCATGAGAGTGATATTAATTGGGTTTTCAGCGATTGTGACCTCTTTTATTTGTTTTTCTTTAATAGTGCAACTATTACTGTTGTTTTGGGTTTGTATTGACTTCACTAATTCACTAATTTTTTGTATTTCTATTGTGTATGTGATCTATTATTAGTATACTCTTGTTTGATACTATGTTATGTATAAATGTTATTATGTCCTGTTAGTAATTATTGATTGGACATTGGCGATTACAAAAATCATATCAAAAGCTTATATTTTATGTAGTGTAGCTGTAATTTTTCTTGTAATTCACCTTTACTAGACAAATTGTTTTTCTGTTTATATGTGTAATATACATATACATGTCATTATACAGTTTGTTTGTTCAGTGCATTCCAAGTTTAGCACAAACTCTCATCACTAACACTGCTTAACTACATTATGTTGCAGTATTTTAGCAAAAGAGTCCTACATTCACAAAACCAAGATTGGGGCTTTTGGCCAGGTATGATCTTGGAATATCTTTGAAATAACTTCTGCAGATTTGTTATACACAATCTCTTTTTTCTCATTTATAAATTATTGGGTTACTTAGCTATTATTTTAGCTTAATAATGAGAGTAATTTTTAAATGGCATATTTAAAGCACAAAAACATGCATTAGATTAGATGTACATTAGGTGCATTAGATTAGATTTATTTAATTACAATCCATTTGGTTAATCTGAACAACATTCTAAAATTTCTTCATTGATCTGGAAGTTGTCTTGTTGGAGCAAACCTACCAGAACCTACATTCTGTAGTGTACAACAATACAGCTTATATACCTGAAAGAATGTGTATAGTGGAGATATGGACTTTAAAATCTATATACAATTTAACAGAAACGTGCTCAGATTTCAACTGCTCTTTATTGGCACTGTTTAAGTATTGCAAACCGCCTAAGCAACAAAACCATATGACAAAATGTTAACTACAAGTTATCAGATACATAATGGTATGTTTTTTTACATTTAGTTCTTTTCTGACATCATAACTGTTTTTTAATACCAGAGAATTAAATAAAAGGGTTAGGTAGTAAGATGCAGGTTAAATCAGAGATTCTTTATTTGTGCAGTCAAGCATTTAAATTGCCTATTCAAGTCAAACTAAAAAGCTCCAGCAGGGCAGACAAAATGTGCTGTGCTACAATAGTGATGTTTTAATAGTTTTTTGGTTTTGTATTTTGTTACAGTGCAGCAACAAAAAAAATGGCTTTTGTGATGATAGTGTTTATGTAATGTACTTCATGTATTTCAGGTGTATGGTGGATACATCACCAGCCTTCTGCTAAGCTCTGAAAAATTGCGGCTAAAGTGTGGAGCTGTTCTCTCACCCATTACTGATTTTCATCAGTACGGTATGTTTGTTTTTCACTGTGTATTTTATAGGGTAAGACGATTGAGATGTTAAAATTAGCTACATTAAGTTATGTTACATTTATTTAGGTTTCAAAATATTTTAATATGTAATGGGTACTTCAGTGACAGCAGTCTGTTAATACAGGCAACCTACACTAGCATGTAAGGCATGTTTTCCTGGCAAAAATAACTGGTGTTTAAAAAAAATCACTAGCTTAGAGCTGAACCTGATTTGTTGTATTCATGTTGTGTTTCATTCAAACACTTGATATTTCCAATCTTCATTGAGTCTGTACAACTAAAATTTCCATGTACATGGCCAATCCTGTTTCTTAATCAAATGTTATTAGTCTGTTCCAGCACCTCAAGAAACACACACATGTTTATGTTTTTAATAAGAAAAAGTATACATATTTTATTTACCTTAAAGCTGGGCTGGACTGGGACAAAAAATCGGCCCTGACATTTTTGGTTTACACCGGCCCATCATAATTAGCAAAGCACAACCGACTTGTAATTTATGTATGTGGAGTTATAGAGAAGTGCGACATGGAAAAAAAACTTAATGAATTCAAAAATGACTGGTTAAAGTCATTTGGATTGGATGTTAGCATTATTATATCACAATGTCAAATACTATTCTTACCCTGTCAATATCCAACACACTGAATACCAAATATCTCTTTAATTACGGCAACTGTAAAAATTGCCACGACAATCCACATCACCATATTAAATACAAGAAGTTTAGTGCCGATTGTTAACTCCACTATCTTTGTCTGCTCTGTGTAGTTCGATTGATTTTTTTTAAAATCAACTCTAATATGTAATTTCTGGTTTTCTCTGATATAACATAATTTTAATTCCTCAGGTTAAAGGTGCTTCCTTCTTTAAACAGCCATAACGTGTATTTGTATCAGGCTACAAACATGGCTGATTTATGAACTCATGCGACACAACTATTTCTTAAAAGCATTTGATACTGATTTATTCTTATTTGGTGTGGGCATACCGTTTGCTAACCTAACGTTTATACTTTTTTACACTTTAATCATGCTTAAATTGCAAAGATTTTACTTATAATTTATCAGTGTTTAAATCTGTTATTTCATTTGAGTGCATTATAAAACATATTGCACCACAGCATAGAGGCTACAATTTTACACTATTATGCTGCTTTTATGCTGCTTTAAATACCTAAAATGTTATGATGTCGCCTAAAATGGACACTTGCTGCTCATCCAACACTTGACCGTGTCAACCGTGACAATTTGCTGTTTTATATCGGGCGTGGCTCCCAGATTTGGTCAAGTATGGAAATTAATATTGATACTAATCAATCGCTATTGCTCATCATTCTCGTGTACCAGAGGTAACATTACCTTTATCACCTTGAAGACCCTGTATTATCTTAACGTTATTATCTGCTTATGTACTTCACTTTCTCGCTCAGTCTCAGTTTCTTTGTCACAAAACCAGCATCTCTGGCTGCTGCTGTTTCCTCTACAGATGATGCTACAGCAGTGAACATGTCTGTGATTTTTACACAGTTTGTAGCTTCTACAATAAGACTATATTTTCTTTACTTGTAATTTCGCAGCACCTCCTTTCTGTCGCTTCTGTTGCTCCATGCTGCCTCTCCTTTAACATTCACGCTGAACATAGCGAGAGTTACAGACAGCGGAGCATATATTCGTCCTATATTCTGTTTGTTCAGTCGACTGTCTATATTAAACATGGGCCAATGGGCCACATCCTCTAAATTGTGAGCCGGTCTCTTAGAAAAAAAGGGGGGAAATCAAACTGCATCGGCCCTTGAGGACTGTCCAGCTCTACTTTGAAGATCATGAGAAGCCCTCTTGAAAAGCAGTTTTAAAATTTACTTACTTCCTTCACACTTTATGCGACACCATTAATTTTATTAGATGCTATGTATTATTAAAAATTGTATTTGATGCTATGGTATACTTCATCTCTAAATTTATTTCCTACTTTTTATTGTTTCGTATCACTTTAATTTGACACTAATTAAAATACAGACACTACTTGACTGACTTCACTAAAAAGCAAGATAACCACTTGAACTGAACCCTTGCTAGGTCACCTATTAGCTTGCTTTAAGTGTGTCTCGCTGCAGCCTGTAGGAAAGTAGGCTTACACACTCATGTCTCGTCTCACATCACAATGCAAAAGTGTCATAGCTCTCGAAAAACTTTTATGTTGGTGCACTTGTAAGTCAAGGTTTCCAGTTTTTTTTTCCTCATACCTCTTTTAAACATACAATGTGAAAGACTTGGACATTGTTTGGAGAATGGGTACTGATGCATAACAGAAGTTCAGGTTATATGACTAGAGTGATCCATGTGCACCGAGTTCTTTGTTTTATTGTTATTAATATTTTGGTTGGCACATGGTGCAAATATATTGCCGACTCCTAAGCTAGGTCATTAAAACTGTCAGGTTCTAAATCTTAGAGGGGATATCTGCCTGGATTCTATAGAAATGTTTAGTATTTCCTATCCTAATACTATATGACATCTAGCCAGATCCTTAAACTACTATGCCATTTGCTAAAAATCCAGTGCTCAGTAATATGAATAACAGTGCTCCTCTGGGACAGAAGAGAAAACAAAACCTAGCTCCCTCTGTTGAGGCTGATTTTAAAAGTTCTTATTAATAATAACATTACCAGCTTATGATGACCTTATGTAGATCTTTTGTTTTTCACCTAAAAAGTTATGCTATTTTTTTCTTTTCTTTTTTTCTAGACAGATTTCTATTTAGTTTGACTATTAGTTGAAACATTTGATCCATGTTTTAATGTCTCCAATGTACAAATTTTTACAAATTTTTTAATGTCTTTAATGTTTTAATCTGTAACAGGTTTTCCTAAAAAGTGTATATGAGCATCCATTTACAATCTTAGGCAGCTTGAATGTGCATAATAATCTGTACAAGCTTAGTGAATGAACCTTCACAGAACACATTTTCTGGTAACAATCCTCTTCTATGGTTTTCAGCATCAGCTTTTTCAGAACGGTATCTGGGATCTCCAAAACAAAACAGAGGAGTATATGAAGTATAGTATTTTCACTGTCTTTTAATGTGATTCTTTTTTAATTTACATTTGTTTATTACAAAAGTGGGTTTCTCGTTAATTTGTTCATAGATGAGCAATCTCTCACACCGAGCTTCTAAGTTTGGGGATAAGAGGTTGTTGATCATTCATCCGACTGCAGACGGTATGTTCAGACCTTGTTTTTAAAGGCACACTTTTTCATGAATGAATGAAGGGTCTCTTGGATCTCCTTGTGGTCTGTAGGGTATAAACTGCACTTGCAAGTGCGTGAGTTGCACCCCAAGAATATTGTACCCTACATTTGCTTTACAGCAAATACTTGTTATTATTTGTTTGTTTGTTTTGGAATTGGTTGAAATCATTTACTTTGTATAAACTTAAGAGATGTATATATAAATTTTTCTTTTGGTTCTCAGAAAAAGTTCATTTCCAGCATTCAGCTAGATTAATCTCCAGTTTAATCAATGAGAAGATGAACTACTCACTACAGGTAACCGTTAAAAGATAATGCAGCGTGTTAAAATGTCAAAATGTCTTGTACTGTTTTGTTTTTTGCTTTTGCCATATAAATACCAATAATAACCACCAAGGTGTCTGTGATACCTAAAAGTGTAATACCCAAACAAATAACAGAGACCAGACAAGTTCAAGTTTTGGTGCCATCGGCTTGATCAGGTTACGATTTATCAGGTTTATCGTATTTATTAACAGGTTTATCATCCACAATGATGCAATTTGGCAGGTCTGGTTGTATAGTTCACAACACATGACAGGTTACTGCAAAGTCAGTATCTGAAAGTCTAGGTGGGAGTCACCTTACTACTGCTACAAACAGATTAATGTTTAGGAATTAATATGGCAAAAAGTGATAGTATATAAGGACTTGTTGTAAATGAGCGTCTCCCATGTGTGAGGAGTGTTTTAGCCTACATGCCAGTATGTGTGACAGAGCATGGCAAATACTGCTGCTGCTGGAATGCATGTGTAATTATGATACATTTTTGTGTTAAGCCATTTTTGGTATTTTGCTTGAGGCTAAAAGAGATCAGCATGTTTGTATTGATTTCATTGTTTTATTGTTGTTGTTAATAGATCTATCCAGATAAAGGTCACTGCCTGCACAAAGAGACAACAAGGATGCACCTTAGCCAGTCCCTGGTTAATTTTTTTAATGAGTGTTTCAAGCTTCCAGATGCCAATGACCCTTAATGTCCAACGTTTTTAACCAAATGACCTGCAACCTGTTTCTATTAGTTTTAATAAATTGTATTTCTAAGCTTGATGCTGTAGTTTCCCAACCTGTATTGTTCAATTATTCCACATTTGTGTGCTGTTGATGTGTTAAACTGAGAAACTGTAAATATTTAGAGACAGGCTTAACTGAAATGTAACTTATCAGAATTTGGAAAGAGTTTCATATAATTTGAAGCTAATGTTATCTTGATATGCGTTTGTGCAAGACATTCTTCCATTCATAAAATAGTTTCTCTCCTACAAAATAAAATGTTGTCTGTTTTGTCCATGCAAGACGTTACTTATTTAACTGTTTGTGGTAGTACAGTGTATGCCAGATTGTTTTGTAAATTTGTATATGTAAATATATACATAATATAATATATCTGCAACAGGACAGGCTTTGTTCAGGTTCTTAATTTTTAAAACATTGAACCACTGCAGCAAGGCTGATAACCAACATTGAATGCCTATGACTTTCGATCCCTCATGTGGCACTGCATTAAAAACTGACATCATCCACACCTAATAATAAATTATTCAAGTAATGTTAATTACATGTATATTAATCAGTTGTCACGTCTCCTTACTTACGTTAACTGACATTATCTGGTCAAAGGTCTCTTCCCTTTCTGTTACATAGGCAGTAGTAGTATCTGTTTAGTGCATGCACATCATTCACACTGAATGTTTTGGACTTTTAGAGAATGCCATCAGGGTTCTTTCAGTGTACTTAGTATGACAGTGTATGCTTGTCTCTCAAAACATAGTGTTTGAACTGTGCAAGTTTGAGACACCGCTTTACCCATAAATGTGTGCACGAAACTAGGGCTGCAACTAGCAAATTATCAAGACCAAAAATAACTACATGAAAGATCAAATAGTAAGTCCCTTTAAGCAAACTGTTTATTTGTATTCATTGCATATAGCCATTTAAAGAGAACATGCATACATGGCAAAAACGAATACATATAATTAAATCAAATTGAAATAGTTTTCTACAATGTTACAGTTATCATTACAGTATATCCCTTTGTGTCAGACTTTATTCTATGAAACATATTTTCAGAGTCTCCTAGCTCATGTGAGATCTAACAAATATTTATTGTTTTTTTTTTAAAGGATTCCAACGTATATTAATAAATATGCAAAAATTTAAAGATTATAAAATACTTCATATTTAGTTTTAATAGTACATGACAGTAGAATGGCAGCGGCACATGGCTAGGTTGTAAACTGCTTAACATAAAGTCATTCTAATACTGGACCTTACCTCGATAAAATAAACAGTTGTATGAAAATGTTTTCAGAAAACTTCAAATATTAAGACTAATATATTTTTACATCACTTTCACTCCTTAAGAACATGATACTGAAATGACTTAATTTAATCTGTGATATATATTTTCTCTGCGGTTATATTTGTTTGTGAATAGACATTTGGTATGTGTGACAAAATGCTTGTCTCTATGGCTAAAAGGTTTGTTTTATCTGGATCTGGCCTGAGGAAGGAGGAGAAAGGATACAGTATTTTGAATGTTATTTTTAACATGATAAAACAATCCTAAAGCAACCTCCCATTGTATAGAAATCATATTTGGAGAGGAAAAACTGTGTGCAGGCGGTGCTTTTCGTAGCACAAGAGGGCGCTTTAAGACTGTTTTATAAAGAGTTTCTCAGGTAACTTGGACTGATCCAGTTGTGTAAACGCTGTTGTAGCTGAGACAGGAGCAACAACACCGGACAATCCTCACAGGACTCTAATAAACACAAAGAGCTGTTTGAAGAGAGGAATATTGGGGGCATTGTTATATTAATTATAATAATTTTAAGGGATTTTCAACAAACGTGGTTATGTGTTTACATTGCAATAAAATGTAAACAATATATTTTATGACAAAAAATAGTATTATACAAAGAGCATACGAAAATTATCTTTATTATTATCATTATTAACTTTGCTTTTTTGTGCTACTTGTCTTCTACTTAGAATATGTATAATAAAAATTATGTGTAATATGTAATATAAACAAAAATGTTCATAAGTAAAAACTTATGAATATTTGTGCTATTGATTTTGATATATATTCATGTATTACTGTTTTTGTGGTTATTATTAGAAGTTGTTAAATGAGGACTTTCGGTTTGACGAGCACTAGAGTGACGAGCGAATGTGGGCGGTGTTGTACGTAACTTAGATGGCAACGCGCATGCGCGATACAAAACGCGCGATGACGCCGAAATGACTAGTAGAGTGAGAATGGCTGAGAGTGGTTTACAGGTATATTTTTGAATCAATTATATTATTGTTAGTGGTATTATATCTGTATCTAATTTTGCATCTATAGGAAACGCTGAGATACAGGTCCTCGTGTTCCTACACCTCTCAACTTTATATAAGTTTAAATAAACTAGCACATGTCAGTACTCATTTTAAACATTAATTAAACATTATCATCAAACCTACTATTATAGGCCTTTACAACTTCAAGGCTTATTTTTATTATTCTTTATTATTCTTATTATTATTTGATCTTTTGCATTTTGTTCATTCTTCCAGTGTTTAAAAGAGCCTCGAGTCTCGAGCATGTGTTTTCAGCCATGACTTGGTGAGGTTGATCTTTTTGCACTTGAACTAATCAGACATATGCATTAATTAAAGAGTCTATCACTACAGACCTCCAAACTTCCATTGGCTTTCAGATTAGTTCAAAAACAGTGTGCAGAGAGCTTCGTAGTATGGTTTTCCATTGCCCGAGCAGCCGCATCCAAGCCATACATCACCAAATGCAAAGCGTCGGATGCAGTGGTGTAAAGAACGCTGCTCCTGGACTCTAGAGCAGTGAAGGCACATCTCTGGAGTGATGAATCTGGCAACCATGATGGACCACTGATGGTTTCGCGGTTGCCAGGAAAAGAGTACTGGTTTGACTGTGCCAAGTGTAAAGTTTGGTGGAGGGGAAATTGTGGTGTGGGGTCGTTTTTCAGGAGCTGGGCTTGGCCCCTTAGTTCCAGTGGAAGGAACTCTGAATGCTTCAGCATACCAAGACATTTTGCAAAATTCCATGCTCGCAACTTTGTAGGAACAATGGAGCTGGCTCATTCCTCTTCCAACATGACTGTGCACCAATGCACAAATCAAGGTCCATAAAGACATGGGTGGCAGAGTTTGTGTGGACCAATGGCCTATTAAACTCTATGGCTCAAGAAATCCATGTCACTTAAACTCATATGTGAGCACGTGAGCAAATACTTTTGGCAATATAGTTTATGTGAATAGTAATACTCTGTTAATGCATGTGAACAGATTCTGGAAGGTTCAATACAGCAAATACAAGTCATACTGGCCTTTAGTTATATGAACCCCAAAACTACATAAAAGTGCATAGGTTACAAGTTGGTTACAAACAAAGAACTGCCGCATGAATCATTCCAAATATTTAATATTCCTGGCTTTTTTCATAGCTGTACAGTTTGTTGGTCCTTACACGTTTGGTACTATTAATTGTGGTGTAGCTCATTTTTTATGCATTAGGATAAGCTGCACCATGCAGTGAAAGAATTTGGAGATGTAGGACCTTCCAGCAGTGGCAACTTAATGATTGTGTGCTTCAACCAGCAGGGCTTAACCAACTAAAATTTAAGCTAGAAATAAACATCTCGAAATAGGCACATCAACAACATTCTATACAGAAATATTAATAAGGACCAATCAACTCTGTGACGACTGTGTTAATATGGCACCATCTTCGTTTATGGTACAGTAACACTATGTTGCCACTGTAAATGTAGGGCTTTCTGTTCAAATCTTCTGAGACATGCACCAGCCCGTTGCCCTGCACAGATAGCTTAGGTTTCATGTGTCTTGGAATTCACAGTTGCATTGGGAACTTTGAATGTTAAGATAGGGCAGTCATGTTTAAGCAGGTAAAATGAGCCATAAACTGTTATTTTATTTGTTCCATAGCTTTTAACCAGGATCGAGGGGCGTCGGTCGCTGAAAGACATTGATCAACACATTTTTCCTGAAGATGGTGGTCCAGTTCAAGGTACGATCAGTTCTGGCTGGTGCCATTCTGATACTTTTTATTGGTGTCAGTCCTTTATTCTCCCAAATCACTGGATCACATATCAGTAGGAAAAGAATTTAAACAAGAAACGTTACACGTCTCTGACTTGCAATTGGTGCTTTTTGGAAATCAAACCTTGTATATTCAAACCAATGTATATTTACAGTATTTCATAGACATGTTTATCTTGAGTGACTTACAATCACAAGGAAAACCATTTTGAGGGTTAGGGGCCTTGCTTACTGGCCCAGCAATGACAACTTGATGTCACTAGTGGGACTTAGTCGTTTT
>JAOUQU010162079.1:0-14772 GCA_028566735.1 Ammoglanis amapaensis | reverse complement strand
CACACACACACACACACACACACACACACACACACACACACACACACACACACACACACACACACACACACAGCCCTAATTAGCCTGGAAACAACATGCATTTGCTATTTTCATTCATTATTATTATTATTATTATTATTATTATTATTATTATTATTATTATTATTAATGCAATTATTATTATTATTATTATTATTATTATTATTATTTATTGAGGATTTTAATGTCATGTTTTAAACTCTAGGTCATATCCATGACAGGAAATGTTCATTTATCACACAAGTTTCAAATGATGCACAAGTCACATCAATCACAGTCGTGGAATTTGGTCTCTTCAATTTGACTTACCTGCACAGAGTACCCAGAGTACACCCACACAGAGAACATGCAAACTCCGCCCTGAAAGCACCCAAGCCATGGACTTCTTGCTATGAAGAGACAGTGCTAACCCCTAAGCCACCGTGCCGCCCTTTTGCGAAGAACTTCCCACTCATCAGGATATTATCTGGCTGACCAGACAATGTGTACAGGGCCTTTAAATGCTCATCTGCTAATAGAGGGTTAAATGTGCAGCACACTAATTCAGGAATCAAAGACAAATTAATTACACTAAATTAGGAAAAACTAGGAGAATATATAAATAAAATATGTTCTGCTAAGGCGTCATAATACCTACATTTAATGATTAATTACTCTAATTTTAAAATGTTCAGTGACTAAACATATTATTCATTTATTTATCATTATATTATTGTTCCTAGTAATAATAAGCAATAATCAGTAAACTTGCAGCCCATATTTATGTACTGATGACTAAACATTATCTAACTATTGTAGGTACATTTGACCTCAGCTGTGAAAAGTCTGAGGTACAATAGATGTCCGGCATGGTGTAATGCATAGACAGCCTTGTAGATGATTTGAAATATCAAATAAATATTTCTGCACGATCTCTGACCTGCAAATAGAGCGTCTTTGGTTGACCTTTACATGGAGTACATCTTGTTCATTGAGCTCTTCAATGAATTGAATAATAAGACAAGATAAGAAATAATTTTATAAATATTACATTTTCTGATTTTCTATTTATCTATCATCCACCATGAGGACATTACTTGTTTGATGCCTTGGTGACTGATTTCAATTGTTTTGTTCCTTTACATCCGGCATAATGACCCTCCCTGGCTTTTATGGGACAATTTAGCATCTCCGATCAACCAGGTAGGATATCTTTGGACTTTTTGAGAAAACTGGACCACCCGAAAGAAACCCACATCAACACAAGAAGAACATGCAAACTCCACACAGAATGCACACAGACTGCCCCACCTGGGGAAGCACCATTCTTACCCACTTAGCCACCTTGCCACCTTTTTGGTGGTATGTTATCACAATTGACCAGTAGTTGATTTTCTTTGGTGTTTTATTATTAATATTTTATGGTAGGCAATCAGCACTGTAGTGTTCCTCTTACATAATAAATGAAGTGTGGACAATATTCAATAAGAGTTTGACATAAAATTCAATAAGAACCTCTGTTTGCAATGCTGTTTTGCTTTAGCAGTGTAGTGAAATGTCTTTAAAGACGAATCTGCATCTGTGTAGAACAATAATAAACAATAATCTGTGTTGTGTTATAGCAGTTATAGTGCTGAGAATTGTGAGAAGCTTTTTCATGAGAAGAAATCAATGAAAAAAAGCTTACCATGTTTTAATGTATTAAACAAATGACAGAGGAAGATAAAATTATTAACCTCAATCTATTTTATTACGGGTCATAAATTCTCTCCACAAATAAACAAAAGAAATACTCACTAGGACAGCAGGTTAAACTAAGTAAGACCCTGTAAGGTACAGGTATGGTGTCATGTGTATCCAGATCCATGATGATAACAGTGCATCCCATAGCTGCTGGAGAGGGTGTTGAGAAGCATCTATAGACTTAACCATCAAGGTGGTCCAGAGATGCTCGATTGGGTTCAAATCTGGGGAACCTAGAAGAGCAGGATAGTACTTGGAAGTATCTATCAGTATCTATCAGATTATTCTATTCAAAATTATATGCGCAGACAGTTTTCAAGCAAATAAGATCAAAGGGTTGAGCAATTGAGCAACTCAAAGGCCCAAAAGCGGCAGTGAAGTGTGAACTGGCGGTTTGCTGATTACTAGCCCTAGTTGCTAGTTATTGTGTCATCGTAAAAGCAACTCATTAAAACAATAATATTAATTAAAATAATATTAATAAAATGCTGATTTTCATGCTGCCAATCCACACGAATGTAAAAGAATCTTAATCATCATGTTTAATCATTTAAAGCACAGCATCACTGAATTCATTCAAGTTCTGTTGTCCTCCTGTAAACACATTACTGACGTAACATTAGTATTACAACAAGGTTCCTGTCAGAGCAAATACAGCCTGCAACACTGAGCAGAAACACATCAAAAATGTTATTTTTAGTCACGATAGAAGTGTCTGGCTTTGTCTTGCTGTTTGGCTAGTGACGCTAGTCCTGATCAGCCGTGAGATATAATTTCTGGCTTTATTTTTCTAATGTGAAAATCAAGGTTATGATAGTGAGACAGAGAGAGGCTGTGGCATGATGATAAGCGGCTGTTCCCGCTGCTGCATGTTGATACACATGTAAACACACACAGGCGCGCACACACACACAATCTGAGTTAAGCTTTTTTTTCAGCCAGACTGAGTCGTCATGGCAGGGGGCTTTCTCGATGGTACGTTGCAAAAAAAATGCAAATGGAATAGCAAAGGAAAATCAAGCGTCTCCCATCTTAATAAATAGTTTAATAGCGCCTCAGTAAGTCACACACATTTATCCATCACTGACAAGGTTAAATTAGCTATCATCTTAACGTCCTTTTTTATTATTCAATTTATCATTCAAATAAATCCATACTAGTGTATTCCCACAATTGCTTATGAAGTATAACTATGCTAAAGTTTTGGAATTTTGGTTTTATTTTCATTCCTACTTAATTAATTAACTACCTTTTCTTATTAATTTGTGGTTAATTAAATAATAAAATGATCTCTATTCCATCTTCGCCTCGAAATTAACCCCATGAACAAGGACAGAGGCTATAATGCCCCCCTTTTGTCACACGGACAGCTGATTCACCTGCTAGCACAATGTACCATGTTTTACAGTAGCACCATGACATTTTACTGCAGAACCATGTACATATGGACATATTTCACATTTTTACTATTTGCAGTTCTACTATAAAATTTGATGGTAATTGAACCACTCTACTGTAAACCTCACGACATGGATGTGGAACTCCCCATCTGGAAAAACAACCAATGAGCTTGTTGCTATGAGGTAACATTGAAATCCATTGAGCCGTCATGCCTGCTTTGAAAACACATTCATTCTTTTATAAGTTCACTTACGCTTTACCTTTCAGCACTCAGAAGTTCTTTCTTACTTCCTGACAGAAGGATGTTACTCTAGTTTTAGTAGACAACAGTCAAATCAGACAAAACAGTTGATACTCTTTTAGAACTACATTAATACATTAGAAATCGATGCATGTGTTTGTAAGAACATGTTAGACCCTAGATAGAGAACTGGGATTTTCCTTCGGTTCAAATCTCGCCGTCGCCAGTTGTCTGAGCTTTGCAGTATTGGTTCCAAATCTGGACAAATAGGATGGTTGTGTCAGAAATCATCAATTTGAAAACACTGTATACATTGTGTACATAATAGAGGTGCTGTAATTCAGTAAACACGCTTTTTTTCATGTTTAAATGAAAAGGATCTGGTTTATTTTTTCCCACTTTGACCTTCTTTGAAACTGCAAATTATTCAGTGTTCAATAGTGACCTTTATATTTGTAGAACGTAATGTAATTGAATAAAAGTTGTAAGTAGGAAAGCAGACACAGAAGTGCACTGTGCTTTTCCATAAGAGGTTGGGCAGAACGTTTACCGGGGCATGGACAATGTGTTTTCTCATACTTTCCAGTCAAGTTTGTTTTTGGAACTACTCATCAGACCAGAGTCTGTACTGGTAGTGTGATGGTCACAGGTGCCGCTTTTGCTGCCATCCGGCGTCACTAAGAACACTCAGACCAAAAGCAGCTACAATTAGGTTTCATTATTTCTAATTACAGTCAATTTCACCCTCCAGTCTAGCTCGGCTCAGATGTTGGAGTTTTTGGAGACTTGTCTCAGATCCAGAACTGATTTCCTTTCAGTCCTTATTTCACTCTGTAACTACAAACTTTTTTAAACATGAATATGCTTTTTTAAGGTGTGCTAATGTGTACCTTGCTTTAACGAAGGGGCCCAGCACTGGGCTAGGTGCCTGGTGGTTAGAAAGCAGGATTAGTAATCCAATGGGTGGCTGCTGTTGGGCCCTTAAACTAGACCTAAACCCTTGCCCTACACAGGCGTGTAAATGTAAATGAAAAATAAAATGTAAATGAGATGACATTTGCTTTATCAAATCAAAAGTTTTCTCAAGAGGAGAAGCAAGATTTTCTGCTAGCACACCAGAACAGAGAGTTTCGGAGTTGCAACCGGTTCCCACCCTAGATGCTGCTGATCTCAAGATAAACAGAGAAAAAAATGCAAATACTAAATCAATAATGCGAACCACAATCTGCTGTGGCAACCATTAACAGAAGAATAATTATATAAAAAAACATTTTAAACCAATATTTGAAGAAAATTACAAGCCAAGTTAAATGTATTTATATGGTGTTTTACAGAATCTATGACCAACAGACCAAAAAAACCTGTTAAGCAAAACCAGGGTAACAATGGCAAGGAAAAGGGTCTCTTGAAATTACAAAAAGAAACCTTAACAGGAAGAAGAACCAGCAGGGACCCATCTTCTTCAAGTGGCCTGGATGATAATTGAAAGGAATAGGATCTACACACATCAAACTACCAATTCTTTTTGTACTGAGCTTTGACATTTTGGCGTAAGCATGCCTGGTTCTATCACATCTGTCAGGAGCAGCATTAATGGAACGGCCATCACAGCCTTGAGAACTGTGTATTTTTAAGTACCTTAAATTATAAAGAATATAACAAGATGAAAGTTTTCACAGGACATCAACACCCGACTTCCCAACGTCATCAAACCTAAATGATCAGACAAGAGAAGCAGAACGACAGCAGTCAATTCTGTCTGATAATAATACTTTAAGTTAGTCGTATAACAGTCATGTTTTATCTGATTTACACAGTGTGTTTGTAATAATAATGAAAGTATATTTTTTTATTTTCTACCATCCAAAAACACTTGTCCATGGCCTTCCTTTTATTAAACAAAACCATACAAGATCTTCATTTTAGACATTAAGTACATACAATTAAATGTGACAAACCAATAATGTATAGACTAACAACAACAGCAGCCAGATATAAGTGCAGGTAATGCCATGATTGAAAGACTACATCCATGAATCAACAGAACATGTGTTCTGTATTTATGACTCCGATGTGTACAGGTCTAAATTTTCAAACATTTTTTTACTGTAAGATAAGCACTTGTTACTTCCTGAGGATGTCCATTTAATATTGGCATGATGAATGTAGTTTTTAAGAAAAATATTTAGTGGTACAGTTTAACCTTAATGTTCAGCAGATCTTAGTGGCCCATCTTTTACTGGTTATTCGGCTCATTTGTTGTATCTAATGACCTCTAATCAACTGACCTTTAGGTGATCGACTTTAACTCTGTTTTGATGACCAGGTGAATTTTACTGTCAGTGAGTTTCACTTGAATGAGAAATGAGAAAAGAGCCTTTCTGTGCTGATCACGATGGTATAAATTTAAATGAGAACATTTCGATCATTGATCTGTGAATTAAACATGAAACATTGCAAATTCATTGAAATCATGATAGATAACAAGTAGAACCGTCGCTCCTTCATTACTGCTGCGTGACAACATGAGGTGAGACCAGCATGCCGATAAGCTCTGAAAGGTATCTCATACCAGCCATCCAGCATATAGTATGTATTTTTATTTAATTCTATCCAGTAAATTAATTTACAGGTAATAAATATTCTTGAGTGTTTGACCTTTGTGCACTAAAGTATGATTGACACCCTACCTGGGACCTATTGGTTCACTACAAAGACATTTGGACACTGGAGAGCTGCTAATCTGCAAATGAATTAAGGGACAAAATTCAAACTAACAAATCAGTCCATGATTCGACTGCCAAAACAATATTGAAGTTAGTGAACTCTTGATTTGAGGTAAAGTCCTCAAGAGGCCCAGTCTTATTCCAGACTAAGACAAATGGGTGCTAATGTTTCTAGAGTAGGAGAGTCATTACCAGACTCTGATTCTAGAGAAATGTATGTAAATATAAGGTGAAAAGGCAAAATATATCTATTAGAATACACCGGCATATGCACAAGTTTTATCAAAATTTATTAAATCACTTTTTTGTAACTTCATGTGGAAATGTTGTGTTTATAGTCCCTCACAGTTTATTACTACAAATAAATAAAAAGACACTTATATATATATATGAGCACCATCTACTATTTATATATACATTCAGAGTTATAAATAAATAGATTTAAAGTATTATAGTGAAATGTATTATGCACTTTAAATGTGCCAACTTATCATTCTGGCATATTATGGTACAAATTTGAGTAAATTATGTGTGGTCCATATCATGGTTGAAATGAGAATCTGTTTTAACATGGGCAGGTATTGTTGTTTTTTACTCTTTGGTTTTATGATGAACAAACTTGTCCACAAACAACTTTGTTCGCTTGTTTATTGTTGCATTTTCAGACATGGAATCAGTAAACATCTCATCACCTCTTGTGTGTTTCTTGTAACAAAACATTTGCAGGGAACCAGCTGGACCTCAGAAAGTGAAAGCTCATGTAGCGTGAAACCACTTATTGTCAATAAGCCACGTAGTGTGAAAACCACAAAGACTGAAATGACCTCTGAGTGCAAGAGATCCCGCTGTGTGGTGTGAACCGTTCAGCAATCTGAACAACTTTAAGGTCATTTTGTGTGAACCTGGCTGTGGTCAGGAGAGTAAGAGATTAAAAAAAGAGTAATATATCTTCTACTATACACCACATACTCCATAGAAGCCTGAAGTATAGTGGTACATACGTAATCACACCAGGTTGAGGCTGAATTATTTGCCTGGACTCCATTTAACATGTGGATAAAGGTTAGATTGACTGTGCTACAGTCATGATTAATTGCACTTTTTCCAATATTTTGCTAATTCTAAAAGAAAACGAATCCTGTTTATGCTACTTTTATGTTGACTGAGATAGCTAGAACTATGCTCATAAGTATTTACATCAGTGGAGAATATAACACAATCACTACCAAGGTGCAGATCTTTTCCTGCAAACTGTTGAATGTCACCATGACCTTGAGATATGCAGGAGCAATCGATTTACTACATCCTAATGCATGAACCAAAAAGTGCTTCTACAGAGTGCTGCAAATTGGCTTTTAAAGGCTGAAAATGGCACTTGTTTGACTTTTAGAAACAATAATTGCTTCTAGCAGTGGTCAGAATTCACTTCAGTGTGTTCTCTGAATACAAATGAAGTGTGTGTTTTATAATTGGTGTGGTCGCTAACAATATATGGTCTGGAGTGTACGTGATCAGACGAGTTCTGTCACTCACCTTATACTCAGGATCGCATGTGGTCTAACTGGGCATAGACCGGATTAAAAGTCAGAGACAAAAAGGACAAAGTGTAGTGTGACTAAATCCTGTTGTTTGTACTCTGTGACACAATAATGGTGTGAAGTTAGCAGGAGTAGGACGACCATTCCGAAGAGTTGATTTATGTGACAGTCACTTTACACAACATTCCAAATCAGCCTACTGATCACATTACAACATTACAAATTATTACAACATTACAACATTACAAATCAGCCACAACACATTGTGCACTACTGTACTAATGTACATTTGAAGAAAATAGAAGTAGATTATAATAAGATAAATGTAGATGAAATGATAAGTAACACACCTGATGGATCAGTCAAGGAGCCCAGGGTGAAATCAGATGTCAATAAACAATGTAACCTGAAGAATATAACCAAATTCCACACTTACTCACTGTGCCTTTACCGCAAGTAATTTAGAAAGATCTATTTATAGCTGCTTTCTATTTATAGAAACCAATCTACCTGTCTGTCTGCATATCTATCTGTCTATGGTACTTGTCTATCTATTTATTTGAAGTGATCCAGGTATCAGAATGAGTCACTTCACAGTTTTGCCAAATCATGCTAAAACATTCCAGTAAGCCACAACATTTTGAGACTTGGTGTACAAGTAGATCAATAAAATCTATTTATCTATTTATGTAACTATCCATACATCCATCTATTTAACCATCCATCCATATATCCATCTATCCACCCATCCATCCATCTATGTATCTATCCATCTATCCATCCATGTATCCATCCATCCAACCATGTATCCAACCATGTATCCACCCATCCATCCATCCATGTATCAATCTATTCATCCATCCATCCATCCATGTATCCATCCATCCATCCATCCACGTATCCATCCATCCATCCACCCATCCATGTATCCATCTATCCACGTATTCATCCATCCATGTATCCATCCATCCATGTATCTATTCATTCATGTATCCGCCCATCCATCCAACCACCCATCCACTCATCCATATATCCACCCATCCAAGTATCCACCCATCCATCCATCCAACCATGTATATATCTATCCATGTATCCATCCATCCGTGTATCCACCCATCCATGTATCCACCCATTGATCCATCCATCCATCTATCTATTTATCTATCTATTCTATCTTTCCATCCAACCATATCTGTCTGTCTGTTAATATATTTATCTACAATCGATGTGTCTAATCAAAATATATTTATTTATCTATCTATAATATGTCTAACTACATATCTACTATTACGTATCTGTCTATCTGTCTATCCGTTTATCTATTAATCTTTCTGTATTTCTTGTTTGACTGACTGTCTGTCTTTTTAATATTCTGTCTCCTTTCTCTTCCTGTCTATGTGTCTGTCTGTCCCTCTATCACTATGTCTGCCTGTCTGTCTACCTACCTGTACGTCTGCATGTATTCGTATCCGTCTGTTTAATCCTACCACTGAGGAGCACGAAATCAAGTCTGCAATCTAGTACAACAATGACATCTACTGGTCGGTCTCACGTAATACATCACCCTCCTCCAAGCACGTGTACACACATCCACAGACAGGCACTCCCACCAATAATAAACGTCTGACAGTACTTTGGTGTCACTGGGCAGAGTTGCATTAAATACCCTTTCCTTCCAGTAGGTGTAATACCCCAAATCACCTCATCCCACCCCGGTCTGGATCAGTCGAAGAACCCCGAGTTAAACAGGATGTCAGTGAACAACCCTTTCATTTATACCATCTCCCAAATCCCAGCCTCACTCCCTCTGTCTTCACTACTAGTATTCCAGATCTATTTATATCTGCTCTCTATTTATAGAAACCAGCACAACTGAGGTGATACCCATGATGCTCTGAAATATGGAAATGAGGCATTGTGCAAGTGTTTCCCTGTTCCTGGCAACCAGCACTGGTGACATCATAATTTTTCCATTCCATTTATTATTTACATGTATTCCCTACCTTTTTTGTCCTGAAAAACCATCAACAGACTTAAAACCAGGTTTCGAGAATCATGGCACGGCATAATGCCACGATTTTATGGGTGTCACACAACAGAATGGGTTTCCAGTTTTATTCCTGCATCCCCTAACCGCCCATGACACATTTCATGTTTGAAAACACACTAAAAGTGGAGTGGTCACTCTAAATTACAGTGTCAGTGAATAAGTCTATGTGTGAGGGTATATTATTTAGTGATTGCCTGACACCTTATCCAGGATGAATTTCATCCAGGCACTCACTGTTTCCAGGGGACAATCGTAATCATCACACGCACTCATCCAATACATTAATAAATGGGCCAAAGAAACGAGGGCCCTCTAGACCTGGGATTATTAAACTCAATTTATTGCCATTTTTAATCTTTTTCTCCCAGTGTAATGTAGTCAATTTGCTGCTAGGGACTCCGAGTGATGCCTAAGGAAGAGGCGACTTGACTGACACACCCATCCACCCTACGATCCAATGAAGTGACAGTGTCCCATGCAGGTTTTTTTCACACAAGAGCTATTGTTCCTGATAAAAGGTAGTAGTAATACCCCAACCCACCCAGTCTGGATCCGTCGAAGAACCCAGAGTTAAACAGTATGTCAGTGTGCAGTGAATTACTACCTTAATATAATATTTTCAATAAGACATTTCCATACAGTGAAGTATTTTATTCAGTCTAAAATTGTCTAATCAGAACCTGTTCCCAGACTGCATTGCGGTTCTCACAGCCTAGAAGCAAAAGCATGATCTTTTCAGCCTGTCAACTGACCCCGAAGACATGCAAAGAACAATTGTGAATAACTGCTTATAATTTGGATCACTTCAAAGTGAGGATTGAGGAAACCCAGATAAGAATCCTAATGGATTTCTTTTGACAAGAGTGGGAAACACTATTGAGCTGAGCTATTTATGGTTATGTCCCGAGGATGTCACGATCTCTCTCTCTCTCTCTCTCTCTCTCTCTCTCTCTCTGTATTAACATGCTGAGAACATGTTCGTGACATTTTGCAAAGATGTAGTTCACAGCAAATGATTACAAAAAGCAAAGCAGGGCATGTTGGGAATGTGTGAGTACATTGTGCTTTCTGTGTTCAGTGTGCACAAACATGATGTGTTTCACATTATATTAAAATTCTATTTTTTGATCTCGCTCCCGGTCTTTTCTGTGCTGTTTTTGTGCTTCCTTTAGATATAAATGTATTTTTACTTTTATTTATTAACAATTATTTGTTAAATACATTTCTAGTCAAAACAGAAATGAAACAAAATTCATTAACTTCATACTCTCAATGGTACATTGTGTTGCTACATATGGTATTTTATTTAATTGTATTCCTGTTGTTTAATTCTTTAACTGTATTTGTCTATTCACTTCACATGCATGTTTTTGAACTGTATGAGTAAACCCAGGCAGATATGGGTAGAACATGCAAACTCCACACAGAAAGAGCATGGACCACCCTGACTAGGGATCGAACCCAGGTAGTCAATAAGTACAACTGAATACAAACATAAATGTTAGTATGTATGCTTGTAATTACACAACATTACTTTAAATAAGCAAGTAATTAAACAAATTAATTTAATAAAATTGTATTGCTTATTTTTAACACAAAAAACATGACAGTATGAACTGAAGTGTTACAACAATCAACAAGTTTTCCTACTTGGCTTTTGTGTTTTGTCATTTAAAATGCTCTATCACTCAAATATTATGAGAACAAATGAATTCATCATTCATAAATAGAGAAAATAAAACCTAAATCTAGATAAATTTTACTATTACTTACTTATATTTACAACGCAAAACCGTTTTGGAGCAATCGAGTGTTAAAGACTTGCTTGGTGGTACTGGGGCTTGAACCGTTGACCTTCTGGTCCCACTGCAGATAGAGACAGTGTAGCCTAGTCGGTAGAGCGTTGGGCTGGGGGTTCAAATCCAGGCTCTGCTACACTCCGATACACTGCTGGGTTCTTGAGCAAGACCCTTAACCCTGTCTGCTCCAGGGGCGCTGTACGTTGGCTGACCCTGCGCTCTGACCCCAACTTCCAGACAAGTTGGGATATGCGAAGAGAAACATTTTGTTGTACTGCACACCTGTATATGTGTAATGACAAATAAAATTGAATTTGATTTGAATTTGAAGATGTAGTTAGTTACAAACACAAACACATCGCACAGTTGAGGTACATGCACACTGAGAACTAGTTGTATAATCTTAATAAAAAATATTTTTTATTTGAAACCTTAGATTGTGTTTGGTTATCTTCCTATATAGTGAGATTCCATCTCCAAGATGTTTTTTCTGCTTATTAGGATGTTGCCGGAACATTTCATTTCTCCTGCCAGTTGTTGCATGCAAGTAATTTCACAGTGTGGTGAAGGAGAGAATTGGAGTGAAGCTAGATTTATTGGCTGTTTACTGCACTAAATTCCACCTTGTTGTGTTTCTCGGTGTGGTTGACACATTAGAATTGAATGACTGACATGTCTGGAACAGCGTGTCTCCTGTTCAGTCTTCATCTGATTCTGTTGTCTGAGAGTAAAGGCTGAGAACATATGAACTCTATTTTTACCCCTTAAAAGGAATCAACTATCATATTTAGTTTTCAGCAAGTATAGTTGGGTCAACCAAGAAAAAAGGAGATTATCATACTGCTTGTCAGTATTTAATTCTCATTATTGGAGTGTTAATACAAAATGGTCTGACCCTTAGATGTTTTTACCAAACATTATTTATGTACATTTATTCTTTTACTGACTGCTTTATGCACTGTTCTATCCCACATAAAGGACGGGGTGGATTAAACAGGGCACTCACACATTCGCACAAACATTGCAGTACACATGCAGAACACTAGTGAACCAAACTGTAAGCATTTGAGGGTTTAAAAGCCGTAAAGCTCTATGAATCTGAAGGCATGACCTGAGAAAAATTCCAGGCCTGGCAGTTCATTATTACCACAATGCAGCTGTTGGGGGGAAACATCTGCTGGGCTTCGAACCAGCTCAGACAACAATTCATCACCAGATTTCTTTTGAAACAGGACCCACGGTGTGTCTCTGAAGATATTTTGTAGAAGGTGTGCTTCTGTCAATGTCACTCATGTTTGGTATTATTATTAGATTTTAATATATTTATTTTAATAGCTAAAAGAATTAGCAGAACAAAACTATAATTGTGCCAATCAGTATTTTAACCAGTATTTCAAAGTCATATATAAGTCAAATTCTTGAAAAAATACAGTTATAGCATGAATAAATATAAACACAATTTTCTCCAACAAGGGGCTTGATTCTTAACTTCAGTCGTCATTGTTAAGGATCCACTGTACATTTATTTAGTTGTGATTTGCAAAATTAAAATAATCATAATTTCCCTCTCTGTCTAGTTTAATCCAGTCTGCATTACAAAGTCTCTGATTCTATTTATTGAAGTCAAAGAAAGGGCAATGTGCCCTGTCTTTTTGCATACACTATAAATCAGCCAGCACTACGGCTGTCATAATTGAAGAGAATCCTCTCTAGCACTCTTAACTTTTGTGCGAATTGTTAGATATACGACCTGGGTGATATGGGATTTGAACAAGTTTGCATATTAAGACTTAAACTTGCAGCACTGATGTGCTAATATGATTTAGTGCAGTGCAGCATAGCCCAAAAAGTTTAATATAAATGTCATGACATCACACATAAGACATATCAGTTGTTACTGATAACATGAAGTGAGTGGAAATAACTATTTAATTACTTTATGTAATATACTTCCACAACAATATCTGGGGAAGATAAAGATTGTAAAAGTAGTTTTACAGTCGATAAATTACCAGTGTACAGATTGTGTAAAATGCAATTTACCATTTAGCCACTAGATGTCAGGCTTTCCATATTCTTTGAGACGTGCTACACAACTATGAAGAAACTACTCGTTAAATTGTCTGTTTTAAAATATGGAAAATCAAAAATATGTGGAATTACCTTTTATTTACAGAGTTAACGTGTGTACCAAGCCAATAGCATGAAATAAACTGTAGGGACACTAGTTTGGGGATGGTTTCAAATACTATATATCTATCAGAGGAACATTGACCACTGGTGTCTAATAGTACAAATTTTGTACCAGCACCACAATTCAGCATCTCCAGTCAACCATGACTTCACTCTGGAAGGACACCGGAGCACACAAGGAGAACATGCAAACTTTCTTCAGCTGAAGTCAGCACATAGGAAGTTCCACAAAGATTACATGGTTTGTCATGGAACTAATGTCATTTACCATTATCTGGATGTCCAATGAGCTCATGTTAGTTTGTTATGTACACATACACCTTTGATTACAAAGCATAAATGTATCTTATCACTCCATTTAAAAAGCATGTATGTTTCATATTGCAGTCATCATCAGTCACCGATAATTAGAGGAGAAACCAGAGCTGATATTTATACAGCAAAATGATCAGATAGTGATGATACAACAAGCTGTACACCACTATTTAATTTATTGTTGTAGCTATGGAGAGATTGCGGGACAAAAAGAAGTGACTTTTTGATGTGGAAAATATATTAATATTAATAGTATAAAAAGAGTATTTTTTACAATATTATGTCATGCCTATGTAGACAAATTTAACTAATCTAAAAACATCGTTTAAAAAGGTCTAAAAACATATATCATATATGTCAATTATATCCACTTAACTATCCTATAGTTTGTCCCACAATAAAACAAAGCCAAATTAAGGCTCAAAAGTTTATAAGTATTTTTAAATGCAATAATAAACGAGATTTAAATAATTTACAGATTTAAAACTGGGGTTCAACACCCATTGAGAGGCAAAAATCACATGATTCGGGTTTGCTGATCTTTTTATGATGTTGAATAAATAATGAAAATTATGACTATTAAACTACTACATAACTACATTATTATTACTAAACAATGTGCCACTAAGTTATGAAATGGCAGATATATATATTAGGGCCGGGACTTTAACGCGTTAATTTCGATTAATTAATTACAAAGATTTTAACGCGTTAAACATTTTAACGCAATTAATCGCATTTGGAGGCG
>JAOUQU010161973.1:0-14774 GCA_028566735.1 Ammoglanis amapaensis | reverse complement strand
GGTGGCCGGGGCGCTTTTACGGGCGGCTTTTGTGGCCAGCTGCTTCCTGGGCGCCTTACCACCGGTGGACTTACGAGCGGTCTGCTTTGTTCTGGCCATGCCGTCACAAACACTGTACTTCTCAAAGGGGAAATACTGAATGAAATCCGCCAGTAAACTCGCGCTATTTAAGCTTTCATCCCGGCTTCGCTCATTGGGCGTCTTGAAAACACGCGTGCTATTGAACTTATGTGATGACGTCATTCTGTAGCCATTGGTCTGTTGCAATTCAAATTACAACCGTCGCTGTTCTCTTGGCGGGCTTCGAAAGCTGCGTCCCAAATCACTCTCTGTTCCATAAAAAGTGCACTAGGAGTATTATTATTGATAAAAAAGAAACACAACCACAAATATCCCGGTATTTTTTAATGAACGGCTGTTTGATGTAGAGATGAAAAAGATTTAATGTAAGTAAACTGATAAGTGAATAATGTAGTCAGTAGTGAACAAGGGAACAGGTAAACTAGTGTGCATGCAGTTCGGGACGCTCTGTTGTTTTCTCTTCTTCACTACATAGTATATATGCACTATACACTTATATTCAAATAATTCGATAATAGAGGCATTATATCAGTCCTTATGAACACTTTGAATAAATGAGAGATTACATAAGCAACTACTGGAGAGACGGTGGTTGATTATTATAAAATGTTAACAGGGAATTATCAAAGATTTACTGCTGAAATGGCTTTAAAGGTTTTATAATTAAACAAAACCAAGCTTAAACATTTTAAAACGTATATTATTTTATCAAGAAAGACAATATGTGTGTCGTGTCGGAAGAAAACAACACTCGCTTTGATTCTTTTTAAACACGATCTTTTTTTTGTTAATGACATTATAGTTTATTAATACTTCTGTGTTTAGTGTTGCAGCATTTGTGCACGTTACAAATCATATTTAAAACATATTGAACTTTTATTGTTAAAAACCGAGTCAGTGTGGGTGGCCCTTAATCGAGCCGATCATTTTTACTAACTTATCTACAATATAAAATCAAATTGATCCTTAACCTTGCTTTACTTATTCTCGTTTAAACTTAAGCTTAAAATTTTTGATATTTCCTTGTGAATGTAAGACATGTGGAGGTGATTCACTCAACAAGAGAACAGTCGTCAATCTTTTTTTATACGTCTGTACAGTGTTTCTAATAAACATACTGCCTTTACTACTCATGTATTTCATTTATCAACATTCCTGATCACATGTAATATATTTTACTGTAAAACACGGTATGTAGTTAGATGTACACTTGAAAGTGACGTAACAGAATCATCCTTTTAGCTAAGTGAACCAGTCTGCATGTACGTTGGGACGCTTTTATTTCAATTACAGTTTATGATTTTTTACTGTAGACATTCAATTCTGCAGAAATATAGTTTCACTTTAAAGTAATTTAAATCGATTAGTTGTTATATTAAAAGTAAAACGTTGGATATCAGAATCAGTATAAACTGAATAAAGGAACCGGCTCTTTGTGGTCAATGTGGGTGGCTCTTAAAAGAGCCTTTGTGTTCAAAGACAGTTGGAGATCATGTTCACTTGCTCTTGGCGGGTTTCTCGGTTTTCTTGGGCAGAAGAACAGCCTGAATGTTGGGCAGCACGCCACCCTGAGCGATGGTAACCCTTCCCAGCAGTTTGTTCAGCTCCTCATCGTTTCTCACAGCCAGCTGCAGGTGGCGCGGGATGATGCGGGTCTTTTTGTTGTCGCGGGCGGCGTTACCGGCCAGCTCCAAAATCTCAGCGGTCAGATACTCCAACACGGCGGCCAGATAGACCGGAGCACCGGCACCAACGCGCTCAGCATAATTTCCTTTACGGAGAAGTCTGTGCACACGACCCACGGGGAATTGCAAACCAGCTCTGGAGGAGCGCGTCTTTGCCTTAGCTCTCACTTTACCGCCAGTTTTTCCTCTTCCAGACATTGCAGCTGTACCGTAGTTGATCAGTGGAATGAAATGACAAACAGCGCAGCGAGCAGGTCTTTTATAGCTGGCTGCGCTGCTCTCCTATTGGCTGACACAGTAGCACTTGCGAAACCAATCACACTGTGTTTGTCACAGTCCGCCTACACTTCCCCCATCAGTCTGTTGCCGCGCTTTCTGTTAATCGAATCTTTAGAAATGTAAAAAGCAGAATAAAAGCTCATGCAAATATATTAAACACAAAAGGTAAAACGTGATAAATCATTATTATTAAAGTACATACAGCATCGTGTTCTTCAGAAAATAAGTCACTGAATCTCATTTTAGGTTTTTCTCTTATA
This sequence comes from Ammoglanis amapaensis, assembly GCA_028566735.1. Lineage (NCBI taxonomy): Eukaryota > Metazoa > Chordata > Actinopteri > Siluriformes > Trichomycteridae > Ammoglanis > Ammoglanis amapaensis. The sequence goes on along the minus strand of JAOUQU010161973.1, from coordinate 12,469 downwards.
ATGTTCGAAAACTCCTAATTATTTTTATTTTCTAATTCCTAACGGATTTTCCACTTTTTATATAAACTAATCTGCGCCTTAAGAGACACTTTAAAATTATGTATTTAGTGTTTAAGTTCAGTAATACTTAACATCTAGGGAGGGGTAACTCAGTGGATAGGGCGTTGGACTATTAATCAGAAGGTTTGGGTTCAAATCCCTGGTCTAGTAAAGTTACTTTTTTTTTTTTTTTTAAGAGACTTTATTGAGGTTTACTTACAATATAGACAATACACATTACACATTATGCACACAAATTTACATACAAAAGGAATATAACATTTTAATTATTTTAATAAATATCAAAAGTCCAAAAAGTCCCACCTGTGGTTCTGGTTCTTAATGTCTATGGAACGTCTTCTTTTGAGTTCAGTTAGGATCTGTTTGAAGACAGTATCACTAGAGACAAACAGCTGGTCAATAGTCATTCTGGTCCGGGTTTTCCATAATTTGCTCTTCGTGATACATATTATCAACCACACGATTTCGCGTTTAGACTGTTGAAGAGCATCGTTAAAAATACCAAAGCAAACCATTTTAAAATTAAGGGAGATCCCAAGACACAGGCTAGATACCTTGTTCCAAACTTCGTGAGACCTTTTACATTCCATTAAGAAATGTTCCAGAGTCTCATCGGAGTTGCAACCAGGCATTGGACACTTAACAGTTTTAACAAAGCAGCTCCATTTTACCACGGCTCGGACCGGGAGTCTTCTAACTGAAATTAGCCAAGCAACATCTCTTATTTGTTCCGATAAGTTTACATTAAAAATATTCTTTATTATATCATCTTTTTCATCGTCACTTACATTTCTATACTCTATTTTCTTTGCATACTTACTATCAGATATTAATTTATATATATCTTTATTTGTATCACTAACCCAATTTATATTTAAGGCACTATATTTTTTAATAAAATCTGAATATATTAGTTTAAAATAGGGAACGTAGGATCTGGCTCTGCCTTTTTTTTCTTTCCAGTTGGTCAAGTTGCCAATCCATTTGGCTTGTCTTTCTAATTAGCTACAATTTTGCATGCGGATATTTTTAGTTTAATGCCCATGTCCACAGCCCCAAGACCACCGAGATGCCTGCTTTTAAAAAGAAGCTCGCGCTTTGTGACTTCCCTTGTTGATCCCCAAATAAAATTACAACATAATTTGTTAATTTTCTTGATCCAGGGCTCAGTAGGTGGAATGACACTAGATAAAAACAGAATTTTAGAAAGAATGAATGTTTTAATAATATTAATTTTTGCTTTATAGCTTAAGTTATGATTTTTATATTTTGAGATTTCTTCTTTTACAATCTGTTCTTTATGTGTCCAGTTATAATCAACACAGTTATTGTTATTAAAATATATACCTAAAATTTTTATATGTTCTTTTTCCTGTACGTTGATGTCAAATTTATTTTTGCTATCCCCAATCCACACACACTCTGACTTATTTATATTTAACGATGCTCCTGACGCAGCTTCATAATTTTTAAAATGCTCAAAAATCAGATCGACCTCTTCCCTGTTCTTCGCTATCACGGTTATGTCGTCAGCATACGCAGAAATAACAAAGCGGTGTCCGGATACATTAATCCCTTTAAGTCTTGTGTCTTCCTTAATTTTTTGAATGAGAGGACTAATAGCTAACACATATAATGCGGCGCTTAAAGGACAACCTTGTTTTACACCTCTCAGCACTTCAAAATGTTCAGTTAGACATCCATTTACATTAACTCTTACATTCGCTTTTTTATACAAGCACATGACCATTGCAATGAAATCAGGTGGAAACTTATACATCTTAAGGACATGAAATAAATAATCTCTTGAAACAGAGTCGAAGGCTTTTCTTTGATCTAAAGCTATTATATAAAAATTCTGTTCTTTATTAAAAACAGTCTCGCGTAAAATGCAGAGGTTGTCCCACATAAAGCGGCCTTTTACCGCACAGGTCTGTTCGTTACTAATAATTAACTCTAACACATCCTTTAATCTATTCATTATAATTTTAGCAAAAATTTTATAATCAACGTTTGTTATAGTTAAATGCCTGTAATTATTAATGTCCTCCCGGTCACCCTTTTTAAATATTAAAGTTAGTACTCCTTCATAAAAGGAGTCGTGCATACAGCCCTTCACCAGCCCTTCATTAAAAACCCGTGTTAAAATAGTAGATACATCGTGAATAAATGTGAGATAAAATTCAGCAGGGAGGCCATCGGGACCAGGGCTCTTTCCTAAATTTAGTTGCTTAATTGCGTCAAAAACCTCAGACTCTGTTATTTCACTGTCATTTATATTAAAAGATATGTTACACCAATAATTTGACAAATAATCTTTTATAATTACCTCATCAATGCATAAGTCTCGATACATCTCTTTACATTGATTAAAAACAGATATTTTTATTTTCTTAGGGTCAGAGAGGACCATTCCCTGATGTTTAATTAAGGAAATAAAAGACTTATGTTTCCTTTCTGAATATAAGGACATTAATTTGTTAGGATTAATTTCTTCATCTGATCCCAATCCTGCTAATACTTGGACTTTCTTGAGGTCTTCTTTATTTATTTGTTCAATCTCTAGTTGAGTATTAATTAAACATGTTTCCTCATATTCAGTTTTGTTATTTTTAGATTTAAGCGTCATTAATCTCCTAATGAGATAAGTGTACCTTTGATTTTTTTCCTTATGACTTATTTTATTCAAATATTTTATGCATTTTGAAATTCTATTTTTAAATAATTCCCAGAAATTTTGATCAATCGTAAGAAATATTTTAATTGATTGTATTCTATTTATTTCTTCTTTAATCGATAACAACATTTTAGGTTTTTTCAATATTTGAATATTCATTTTCCAATACTTTTTATTTTCTATATTTGTATTTAATTTAAGATTGGCAATAATTGTTAAATGGTCTGACTCGAGTATATTTTTAGAACTAAATGAAATTACTGAGAACTTTTTACACACATAAATCCTATCTATGCGCGTCATATGTTTATTTTCAAATCTGGTATATTCTATCTTATTAGGATATAAAGCGCGAAAGGAATCTATCATGTCGTTTTCAGCCATAATTTGATTTAATAATCGGCCCTCTCTTAAAACGTTTTTGGACGTTGCACTATCTATTTTATCTGTAATAGTGTTAAAGTCTCCACAGATTATGATGTGATGTCCTATATATAATAGATTTTTAAGTTTGTTAAAAAGGTACACTTTCCTCGATTTATCCTGTGCTGTGTAGACATTTATTATGCGAATTTTGTTTCCAAAGATAAAACAGTCAACGTACATCAGTCTACCAGGAATTATCTCTCTCACTTTTATAACGGTTATGTTCTTAGTATAAAACAGAATTCCTAGACCATCTGCTCGGTCTTCTCCGATGGAGAAAAAGGAAGGACAGTCACCCCATAATTTGTAGGTTTGATCTACATCAGCGTAAGAGGAGAGCCTGGTCTCCTGAATACAGATTACATCCAAGTTTAATCTCATTAATAATGACATCTTAGCTTTTCTATACCTACAGCTCTGTATGCCCCGAACGTTGCAGCTTGCAACAGAAACATTACATAAAGACATTAGAGCAGATTAGCAAGAAGGAACAAGATCATTTTTTCCTTTCTTTATCTTGCTTGGCAGGCGGACTTCTGTCCTCAGTTCCATTGGATAAATCCCGCTTGCGTTTCTGCTCCTTGCCCTGACGGGGACCACAGAGATGTTCCTGAGGGTGAGTTTTATTCTTTTCGATCTTCAGAGTAGCTCGGTCCTGGCGCGTGGTCGAGGTAAGAGAGTCTGCACTAAAGTCGTCCTCCGTAGCGCTCTAGTAGGATTCCTCCTCTGCGGCTTTTGGGGGCAGGGGATCACTCTTTTCAGCTTGATCCTCGTCAGATGAGCTGTAAAAGTCATGAATGTTGATGGTCTCTTCTGAATTCTCGTTCCCTCTTGGATGTGTCTCCTCGGTGCTGGGGGAGTCTTGGAAAAGTGGAGAAGCGCTCCCTTCTTGTTCCTTTTCTGTGTCGGGCTGACGTGGCACTGCATCGGAATGACGTGTACGGTCATGGTCACTGGCGGGGTTTTGCTGAGTTGTTTTTGTAGCTGAAACTGAAATAGCGTCGCTGCCTTTGATTCGGCTGCTGCTGATGATGGGTTGAGTTACTTGCTTAACTTTGTTTGTGTAAGAGTCGGGACAGCTGAAGTAGGTGTGGCCCGTGACTCCACACAGGTTACACAGTGCGGTGTTCGTGCAGTCAGCTGCTTTATGGCCCAACTCGCTACACTTCCAGCATTTTACTGTTGGACAATCTCTCACCTGATGCTCTCTCGATTGACAAACAAAGCATGTTGAAGTTTGTCCTTGGTAGGAGATTTTCCCATTGTGCGGCCCGAGTGAAACAGAGTTTGGAATGGATACTGGTTGACCATTTCCGTCTCGATTGAGCTTTATTACGTACTTCCGTACACCGTACCAGAGACCGAAGTTATCCAGAGGTTTAATCACTGGCTTCATGATGTCTCCAAATCTCCTCAAATAGAGCTCCACATAATTGTCGGTTATTTTCCCCGTCCAAAACTTTACAATTACATTCTTGATATCAAAGTTAAAGGGGGAATAGCAATGAAAGTCTCTCCACTTCTCAGGGTTATTGTGAACAAGATCCAGAAATATTTTCAGTGCTCTCTCACTGTTAAAGCACAGTTCGTACTCCACCCGGTTCGGGAGATTTATAAAGGAGCTGATATCCAGTGCTGTCAGCCAGTGCGATTGTAAAATCATCTCAGCCACAAAGTTGCGATCCGGAGGATCTCCTATACGCCAACAAATTTTATTTTGGCCCAATGCTTCATTTTCTTATTCGGGGTATTAGAGGCCATCTTTTTATCAGTCCACAGAGAAAAAAGCCTAGACCGCAGACACCAAGAGGTGCTGCGGTCTTAACTGTAAGTAATCCCAAAATAATATGTTTAAAGGGTTTTGTATTTAACCAACGAAATTAAGCAATTAGGTTCATAAACGCCACAAGGTCCTGTGATTTAAACCTTACCGCCGCCCTTGCCTTTTTAAACAAACTTTATTGTAATTGTTCAGACACATACATTTAATACATTTACATTCAATTTTTGTACATTTAAATATAAGGTTTACAAATAGTTAATACAAAAAAAGAGCTATTCAGATCCATCAAAGAAAACAGTAGCAACAGTAACACCTCAACCTCCACTAACATTTATGTTCATCAAAAATTCTTTAAAATATCCGTTCACATAGTAAAAAAATATTTCACGAATAACATAAGATTATATTTCTTACATTTTTACATGAAAAATATACATATATCTTAATTACATTTTTTAAATATTACATTCAGTAGGATTTTATTACATTTTATTATAGTTGTATATATATTTTTTTTTCTCAGAAATTTAGACAGTCCCATGGGTGTGTTTTGAATGTTCTTTGATCCATAGTTCTTTGTCGTCTCAATTCTGTGATTATTTGTTTAACGACCGTTTCGGCAGAGATCTGGCATTGATTGATCACCATCTTACATCTTGTTTTCCATATTTTGTGATTGGTTATACAAATTACTAGCCAAAATAAATTGTTAATTTTTTTAGATAGATTTTGTGTAAAAATCCCATACATAACTGTTTTTTCATTAATAGAGATGTTCAAACCAATGGTCATCATTTTCTGCCAGATCTCTGCTGCACGTGGACAGTAAATCAAAAGGTGAGATATAGTTTCATCTTCTGTACATGAAATAACCGGACATTGTTTAGTTTTTACAAAACAGCTCCATCTAACGACACAGCGAACTGCTAGTCTCCCTACACTTATAAGCCATATAACGTCTCTAGTTTTTTCCGAAATGTTTTTATTGTTAATGTTTTTAATGCATTGTTTACCTTCTTCTATTGTTAGGTTTTTGAATTGAAAAGGTTTTCCATATTCTTTATCTATTATTGTGTTGTAAATTGTTTTGTTTGTCATATTTAACCAATCTATATTTAGTTTTTCATATTTTGATACGAAATCCCCATATAATAACTTGAAATAAGGAATGTTTTGTCTTGTTTTACCCCTTTTTTTATTCCATGTGTTTTTATTTCCTACCCAGTCTACTTGTCTATGTATTGCATTTGTTACATTTTTACAAAAAGCTATTTTTAATTTGGTGCCGATGTCCACCGCATTCAGTCCTCCCCTATTTTTAGGTTTATATAGAAGCTCTCTCTTTGTTACCTCTCGATTACATCCCCATATGAAGCGAACACAGATTTTATTGAGTTTTATTATGGTTTTCTCACTTGGTGGAAAGACTGTGGCTAGAAAAAGTAATTTAGAAAGAATGAAAGATTTAATTATTTGTATTTTGATTTTATAGTTCGTCACTTTCCATAATTCACATTCATTTTCAATTTCCTGTTCTTTTACTTCCCAGTTTCTTTGTTGGCATTTATCTTTTGTTAGAATAATTCCTAAAATTTTTATCTCTTGTTTACATTGTATATCGAGTGGTGGAGGGTGGTCTTTTCCTAGCCACACCGCTTCAGTTTTGTTTTGATTGAGTTTTGCTCCCGAGGTAATTTCATATGTTTTAAAGTGCTCTTTCACTATATCCAATTCTTTTTGATTTCTAATAAATAATGTTATGTCGTCTGCATATGCTGTAAGTTTGATTTGTGTATCATTAGATAGTGTTGCTCCTTGGAGGCGATTATCTGTTTTAATTTGTGATAAGAGAGGACTGATCGCTATTATGTATAATGCTGAACTGAGGGGACATCCCTGCTTTACACCTCTACACACCTTAAATTCTGTTGTTAGAACTCCATTTACATTGACACGTACATTAGATTCTTTATATATTGTTTTTATCATGTTAATGAATTGTGTTGGAAATCCAAAGTGTTGCATTACATCCCATAGGTACTTTCGCGAGATAAAATCAAAGGCTTTCTTTTGGTCTAAACCTACTATATAAAAGTCCTTTTCTTTATTATTAGTGTATAAATCACGTAAAAATCCTAAGTTATCCCACATGAACCGGCCCTTAACCGCACATGTCTGTTCTTTTTCTATTATTTCGTCTAAAGCTTCATTCATTCGGTTCGCTATAATTTTTGCTAATATTTTGTAATCTACATTCATTAGGCTGATTTGTCTCCAGTTATCAAAATCAGATTCATCTCCTTTTTTATATATTAGCGAGACAATACTCTGATAAAACGAATTATCAAAATATCCTTTCTTTAAACCTTCATTATAATATTTTACTAAAAGTTCTATTATTTCTGATATACATAATTTATAAAACTCTAGTGGAAGACCATCTGGTCCTGGACTCTTACCCTCATTAAATTGTGATAAGGCTTTGAGTATTTCGTTTGGACTAATGTTTTTCTCTAATATTTTTATATCGGTTTTAACTAATTTTTGGCATTTTGATAATAACTTATTTATTTGTTTTGAGTCTCCGGGTAGTTCAGTGGAAGCAGATTGACATTTATTTTGTATTAAAATTCTTTTCTCATTTTCATCTGTTATTATATTTCCATGATTATCTTTAATACTCTTAATATATTTATTTTCTCTTCTTTCTTTAACCCTGTATAGAATATTTTGTGTGTTTCCTTTATAGTCCATGTCTAAACCCGCCTGCTTTTGCAAGTTTAAACTCACTTCATCATTAATCTGTTTTATTTCTTTTTTGATTTGGTAAAGTCGCTCCTCATCTTCATGATTTTTATTCGTTTTAATTTGAAGTTGCACATATTGCATCATTAGATTATCGTATTTTTTATTTTTTTCCTTATTTAACTCTCTACATTTGTTTTTGAAAAAAGATGTTATTTGGCGTTTAAATATTTGCCATAGTTCGATTTTAGATTTTGTTAAACTTTCCAAGTCTTTGATTCTCTTAATTTCTTTACATAGATCATTGATCATTTCTTTATTTTTTAGACAACTTGTGTTTAATTTCCAGTGAGTTGATTTTTGGTTTGGGTTTAGATGGATTTTAACACAAACAGCGAGATGATCAGATTCTACAAGATATTCTACTCTGTAGAAAATTATTTTACATTCTTTCTTTACATATATTCGATCGATTCGGGTCTTCACGTTCTTATCGAATCGTGTGAAACCAAAATCTCTCGGATATTTTTCTCTGAAACTGTCTGTTAAACATCCGCTTTCACACACCTTATTTAAGAGTTTACCTTCCCTAGATTGAGTAAAATTTACATTTGGTATTTTATCTTCTTTATGAGTTATGGTGTTAAAATCTCCACATAAGATCACATTAAAACCAACTCCTATTAATTCTGATAATTTGTGAAATATTCTCATTTTACCAGATCGATCTGGTGGTGTGTACACATTAATTATTCTTATTTTTTTATTTTTAATATAACAGTCCAACATTAATAACCGACCAGGAATAATTTCTCTTTTCGTTATAATTTCTACTTGTGTTTTAAAGAATATTCCTACCCCATCAGCTTGATCTTCACCTACCGACAGAATTGCTTGTCCCTGTTTCCAACGGTCTCTAACATTTTCCATATCACATACACTCTTTAATCTTAGTTCTTGAGCACAAATAATATCGCATTTTTTATCTAATAATTTTGCTATTTTCTTTTCTCTATTCTTTTCTGATTGTATACCCCGTACATTTATTGAGATGATATTTAAGTACATGAGTAATATAAATAATGAAAATGAGATCATAGACATGGTACCAGTTATTAAAGTCAATTCTTGTTCTTTTTAGCAGATTCTTTGTTCTGTGGTGAAGCTTTTCTACGTTTCTTTTCTTTGTTCATTAAAAATCGTTCAAATTGTTCAAGCGGAGAAATAAAGTTCTCTCTTACCTCAGGAACGTCGTTTTCTTTACCTGTTTCTGTTGCAGTCACGCTGTTTTCTTTCGTCGTTTTGGGGAAATCTGTATTGGTCTTTGTCGTTGCTTTTTTTTTACGTCGTCGAATTTTACCTGGATGTGAAGTTGCTCCAGTCGTTGTTTTTTTCTTCTCCATCACTTGTGTTGTGTCCCACGAAGCTTCGGGGTCTTCCTCTAACATGGTGGAGGATCCAGTGCGGTCATCGTCGTCCTCGTTGTCACTGCTGGATGGGATTGAGGAGCTACTTTCAGCTTCATTCGTGTTGCGTTCGTTGATTTCGTTATTTTGTTTTTGTCCTTCCATCGTGTTGCTGCTCGGGTTTTCCTCGTGTAGATCTATTAGCTCCTCGTGAATCACGTTCTGATCGGGTACGTCATTATGTTGAGGTTTTGCTTTGTAACTATATGATCGTGGGCAGTTGAAATAAAGGTGACCAGCCGTCTCACACAGGTTACACCATTCCGTGTTGGTACAGTCTTTTCCTTTATGTCCAAAGTTTCCACATTTCCAGCATTTCTTTTGATCACAGTCTCTTGCCTGGTGACCAGGTACGTTACAATTTAAACAACTTTGCATTTGCCCAACATATTTAATTATTCCACTGTATGGTCCCATCATAATAGAGTTAGGGATTGTGACTAGACTACCATTTGTTTCCTTCTTCAGTTTAACTTTGTATTTTCGTACCCCATACCATAGTCCAAACTGGTCAACTGGTTTATTTACTGGTTGTAAAATGTCACAGTATTTCCGGAGATAAAACTCCACGTCTTGATCTGCGACACGTCCTGTCCAGAACTTAACGATGATATATTTGATGTCATCTGTGGTAGAAGCCATTATTTCCCAGTTTTTCCAGAAAGCATTGTTGTTGAAAACTTGTACGAATCGCAGCAGTATTTGTTCTTTGAAGAAACAAATTTCATATTCTTTTCGATTTGGATGAGCAATGAAGGAGTAAATGTCTACAACCGTGATCCATTCACTTGATAAAAGATGACTTGCAACTTCCGATCTAGTCGGCGTTTCTCCTTGACCCACGTATCGGAGTCGAGCCCAGTGCTTTCCTGCCGAGGCCATAATGGGCCTCGAGGCTTTCCGCGGCCTAAGCCGCAAAAGCCAAAGGCTTTACCAATGTCTTGTTTTGTTTTTTTGTTCCTTCAAAGAGACCAAGAATGTTTCCAATCTAACAAATGCCCAATAAAACAATCAACGCAATTGTTCACCGCTCGGCCAGCTTTCTTCGGCTTGGCGGCGCTCTTCTTCCTGGGCGCTTTAGCCGGAGCGGCGGGGGCGACTTCAGCCATCTTTCAAGAAGAGAAGGAAAATGAAGCGCGTAAGAAACTAAACTCTGACTCACGGAGCTCTGCTTCACACAGAAAGTTCCCTCCTCCACCAGGGGGCTGGACTTAAAGTTCCAATGAGAACCGTGTAGACTCAACCCAGTGAGCGCTCTGGCGCTGAGCTTCGCAGCATTTGTGTTTTCTCGTTGCCTTAATCAGCAAAAAGAACTGCATTCAAACACAATATCAAGCGTGTAAAGCGCACATCGACCGAGAGGAGCTTCTATAGTTGCTGTTAATGCCCGTGAGGACGTCGCAGCGCCGTTCTGTCAGCTCCTGTTGGCTTCTAAGTGCACAGCGCGGGTGGCGTTCTGAGTGCTAAGCTGCGCGTTGGCCGTGTTTTTAGCTGTTAAAATCTCATTCAATCTGCTGTGTGAGCAAAAAGACCTCATTCAGGTGATTTAGAAGAGTGTTGCTAAAGTACTGCTCGTGTTTACAGCGGGAGAGCGGTTGGCTGTACGTGCGGACAAGTGGGTGAAGCTCTACCATCGAAGCACATGTGGTTTGTGTGCGCATGCGTGTAAGGAGCATTTTTCACCAAACTGCAGTATTTCAGTGAATGATGAAGTTTTAGTGCAAATCCAGCTGAAAACTAAGCCACTGTGCCGCCCTTTATTTAATTCAACAGTTGCATTAAAATGTGCACTATAACACCATCATTCACTGAAATACTGCTGTTTGGTCAAAATGCTCCTTACACGCATGCACACACAATTAGTTACAGAAACGGAAACGGGCACAAATACCCAGGCATTTTTATTGATGTGTGTTTGAGACAGTGATAGCGGTTTTATGTTATTTTACACTATCCTTATGTATCAAACGCTTTGTTGTCAGTAAGTGAATCTTTCCTGGTTCAGGACGCTCCCTTGTTTCTCTTAAACACTTAAAATAGTAAGCTTTGAGCTTTTTCTGATCTCCAACTACAGAGAACGGAATTAAAAAATGGTTAATGTATACATACTGTGTATAGACCACAGAAAAACTGAAATATTTTAATGTATAATGTAATTTCTCTATTGCCTTCCATTCATATCCAAAAAGTTACCGTTTTAAAGAAAAATACTAAAAACCATAGTAAAACAAGAGTACAACTAAAACTAATTCCAAGCACATTAAATCTAAATGTAATTATATCTAGCAGATTTAAATACAAAAGAATGTAAGAAGTACTTAGAGGTTTATTTAATAACTGTTAGGAAATATTGTGCAGAACGTAAATCATTCATATTGTAACGTGTGAGCAGATTTATTTTAAATCAAATAAAATTCCAAGCAATATCTGGAGAACCTTAACTGCTCACATATGTCAGATAACAACAGAATGAGGAACAGCTCTTTTTAAGATTGTGTGGGTGGCTCTGAAAAGAGCTTGCACTGTGTGCACTGGCCTGTTGCTTTAATTCTATAAAATTCCTTGTTCTGGAATAATTAAAGCTTTTACCTTCAAGGCCCTAATTGGAATAACACCCCATAGTGCCATAACCTTTGTGTCTGGACTCTATGCTGGGTCTATTAGTAACAGGGATATGTTCAGACCATTAGGAATTATTCCTCTTCTCACCCCTGACATGGTCATCATGATGTATAAGGGCTTTCTGGTAGACGATCTTGTACAGGCCAGTATTCCTAAAGAGATGCACACAAATGTCTGCACATTGCGTTAAACACATACAATCCGTAGCCAGGCTCAGGGTACATATTGAACACTGCATCTGACGAGTAAGGGAGCACAAGTGGTTTGACACTGTCATCCCCATGTCTATTTCAGGCAGCATAAATCAGCTATTTACTGTATCATGCCTGCTTAGATTAGTCACAAAATAAAATATTATTATATAGAACTAAAATTATACATACTGATTAAAAGAGTATATCCATCCATCTATGCATTATCTTCCGCTTAATCCTCACTAGGGTCGCGGTGGGATTCCCCATGCCCATCCAGGGGAGAACGTCTCGGGCAGACAAATCCAGGACAGGGCGCCAATCCATCGCTGGACACACTCACACACACATTCACACAATCACTCACACAGACTATATTGGACAATTTAGAGCAGTCAATTTACCTTGTGTCCATGTTTTTAGAATGTGGGAGGAAACTGGAGTACCCGGAGGAAACCCACGCAGACACGGGGAGAACATGGAAACTCCACCCAGATTG